>MPNW01001124.1:11405-50763 GCA_011800805.1 Hirudo medicinalis
GAGTGTTGAGAGGGACGCGCCTGAGAACTGCCTGGGTGGGAAGGATGAGTTGGACGATGAAGCGAGGGTGTTGGCGATTGATTGATGAATGTTGGCGATTTTCGAGATGAAAAAGGTATTGAACGAATATTGAATTACACCGTTAATAATATTGAATTACACCGTTAATAATATTGAATTACACTGTTAATAATATTGAATTGTTGTTAATATTAGTTTACTATCATTATTATTACAGACTGATTGGAACTGTCAACGACTAGAGGTTCCAAATTCATTCCTTTGGCAAGCGGAAAGCATTGTAAGGGAAGTCTCTTTGCCGGGTTTCACTTTGACCAAATAATCTCAAGCTCGGACCTACTCAGTCATATTTACGTGTATTTATTTGCACCCTCATGTTCATACTTATAATTAATAATTATCTTCTAAATATTTTAATCGAAATAATCGACATTTTCAGAATAAACATTTTAAAATAAAAATACTATTTTTTTTTTGTACTAACACGAAATCAACTCTCAAGGTTCGCAAACGACTTGTAATTCTCATTTTATGTCATCACAGTGTTTCTAAATGTAACAGGAACAACATTTTCCGACTCTTTGTCACGATGTCATGACGATATCAAGCTAAAATACGCTTTTCTTTTGTACGACAAGATCGTTACCATGAAAACAGCAATTTGACACAAATATGCCTTCTGCAAATCGAAATCAACAAATTTTGGGAGACAATTTAAAAAGTGAAAGTAGATCAGTGACGACGCAAACGTAAATGTCCCGAACACGTTGGCCTTCCAAAAATACATTCTTGACAATCTGCAATCAGAATGTTTACCAACTGCTGACATTAAAGTGTAGCTGACATCAACCACTAGTGGAGCAAGGGTGCAAATGTGTTGTTCGAGGTGGCGTGATTACATCACAAATGCGTAATCAGACCATTCAAGTCGAATAAAGCTTCAAGTGTCCACATGTAATCGTCTTTACACCAATTAAATCAGTAATTCGAAAAAAAAAAAACATACATTCATTAATAACGCCTAATTGAGTCATCAGATCGACTTGGGACAATAAGACAGGATCGAGTGAGTAATATTCTAAAAGAAATTCATCCAGAGGACCTTGTCCTGAACAGATGTCCAAAAAATGCTCAAATAATAACAAAATAGTAATAATAATAATATAATAGTAATAATATTAACATAATAATAATAGCAATAATAATGATAATAATAATAATAATAATAATAATGATAATAATAATTTGGACCAAATTAACAACACAAATGGAAGCTTCTGCAAAACAATAAAAAAAATAATAAAAATCCAGTGCAGGCTGTGCACAAATCACGATGTCGCCCACACATTTCTGACTGCACGAATCGGTTTGACTAGATCTCCAAGTAAATGGTCGCACGAGCGGCGATGGAAGTCGAACGTCGAATCGAAACTTCACTTCAAATCCACGACTTTGGCGCTCGATCGTATTTTGGCAGCAGACGATTAAAAACAACGGAAGAGCCCGGAAAAATAATGCTAAAACTAATACTCGGACATTCAAAAATCGCTCCGATTGGACCCCGAGTCCGGGACGACGGAGGTCGCAGACGTGAGTACGTGAGTAGGTGACCATGAGCAGACGGAGGATAAAGTTAAGGAGTGAGCGGTAAGAGATCGAAAAGTCGATCGGGTTAAAAACTTCTCTCGGAGGCAGCCCAAGCCCCCAGAGGCAAGTAAGGGCCGGTTCACTGCTCGGTCGTCTTCAGGGCGAGTTCGACCGGCCTTTCGGACGCGGTCTGAAGTGTTTGCTCGGCGTTCGCGCCTTCCCGTCGAACTGCAGACGACTTAGACGTTTTGGATGTCGCAGCAGAATGAGCACCTGCATTGTTGGCGTTGGTCGTGCTCGTGGAAGGTGTCCTAGCCAAAGGAGATGGTGGAATGTTGTGCCAAGATTTTCGTCTGCTGGAAGGGTGGACCATGAACCCGCTTCCGTGACCGCCGCCTGTAGAGCTCAGCTTCATCCCATGGTGGAAGAGCAGGGAGCTCGGCCTTCCCATTTGCTGGTAGGATGGAGAATTTGACCCACTCGACGAGGGACTCATGCTCTGAGGAGAATTTCCAGTGGAGTCGACCGTCGTGCTTCCAGAGGAGCACCTCCTGCCGAGGTGGAGAGGATGGTTGCGCAAGATCGTGTGCTTCTTTTCGTGGTGGCCCTCGCTTCTGGCCACGGGGAGTAGGGATTTGCCAGGCCCGAGTGAAGCTTCCGTGGAAGCGCTGCCACTTTTGTGGTGGTGAGAAGGACACGGCGAACCGAGGAGTTCGACTTTCTTGCTGCTCAATCGTCTGAAGAGTGAGTAGCCTGTTCTCTTGCACTTCGGGAGGTCTTCACAACACATGGGAGTGGGGGAAGAACCTTCCTTGGCCATCGGGTCTCTTCCTTTCACGATGGGAGAGGCAGCTTGGTAGAGGTTGTTGTACCATTTTGAAGTCGACAGCTGAATCTGCTTCGTCAGTTCCGTGAGTATGTTTGGCTTCTTGGAGGATTTCGGGGCCGCAGACGGCCCAGGCCTTATGGAGGTGGAACTTATGGGGGCGACTTGAAGTTTCACCTTGTCGGGCTTTGACAGGATGAGGTTGATGACCTGACTATGGAGAAGACCTTGCACCAAGATGCCATTGACTTTGAAAAGCATGTCACCGCACTTCAGTCCTGCTTCTTGGGAAGGACTGTTTGGTTCGACAGACTTCGAGGTTAAAAGAATTAAAGTGAGTTTAAAATTTAATCCACAAAAAGCATAAATTTGTTTTTAAACAAAGAATTAAACGAATTTCAGTTAAAAGTAACGTATCTTCATGTAAATACATTCATTTCAAACGTGAGCCGGCCATCTAACCACGATCATGTGATGAATGGTGTGCTTGTCAGTGTCTCCGAAGAAAACTCTGATGGCCTTGAGGACGAAGCCGTAGCCTCTCGGGCCCCTTTTTATGATCAGGGTCGGTTTGAGGCACCCGTAGAACGGAGAGTCCCTGCCGGGAGACGCATCTCTGGCGCCCGTGTCGTGGTGGAAATGGTAGCTGCTGCCTGCAAACATTGGGAGACATTCACCGAAAAGAACAGACACGCGACTACTTATGTAGATTACGCAAAGAAAGCCTGCTTGAAACAAGCGATTGTTGCATGGCTGCCTATAAATGGTCGATATTACAAAAGCATCAGTCATTTTGAGCCTTTAAAACTGAAGTAAAGATAAATTCACACGATAAAAATTCCTAAATAAAACGGAAAGCTGATTTCGAGCCACGAGAAGAGACATTTTATTGCAATCTCGAGCGAATCTCGGACAAATGAGAAAACAAAGGACACATGCCCTCCTTGTTGGCACTCCATCTTCTAGCGTCGAGTGACTTTGAATGCCTCCGCCCGGCGACGGTGCTCGAACTCGACTCGGGCATCGAGCAGACCCTCAAGGACGTGGTGCGAACATCCTCGCCGACAGTTTCTGCCTCCGAAGCTGAACTCGGTGCATTCGAGTCCAGATTCGTGCCAAAGATTTTAGGCGCTTCTTCTTCCAATATCTCAGTCGTTTGAGGAATTTCAGGCTTGGAGGATTCGGAGCCTTGCCTTGGCGGCTGTAAATTTCCGACAGAAGGTCCCTCGAGATGCTTTGCCACGGTTGGTCCTTGCAGTTTGATTTCAGACACCTGCCTGACTTGCTCTTCTTTGATGCTCTCACTGAAAATTGTCAGAGTGACTTGCTTTTGAAAGGACTTTGTGAGGTTGGACACGTGCGACATCCTCCCCATCGACGCACTAGAGTGCTCCGAATCTACAGACTGACAGGGTCGAATTCTTGTGGCATGCTGCTTCCCGACAAAGTCCGTTTCGCCCGTGCTCAGAGTTTCGAAGACGTCGGGCAAGGACTCGTTAATAACGGAGTCGGCCTTCGACTTGTTTGCCACAAATTTCTCGTCACTCTCCTCAGACAAGCAGAAGCTGGTCTTTCCACTGGCATCAGATGAGGGAAGGTAAGTCCTGAAAACACTCCTCGAATTGTCGTGAGATGCCAGATCAGAAATGCTTCTGACGAACTTAGCAGTTGGCCGCCTTTTCACCACGGCATCGGTGACTTTTGAAATGCCGCCCTCTGTCAAACCGATGTCGCTCGGATGTTGCTGAGCCAGTTTTGATATTGGCGTGGAATGATGGAGCAAAGATGAAGAAGAAAGGTTGGAGGTGTTTTGACTGTTGTCGGGTGTTTCGCACTCTGAAATGTCAAAAGTCGGTGACGCTCGAGTCATTGATAGGTTAAAAATTGCATTTCAAAACATCGTATCAAGCAATGTTTGTTTTAAAATAACATCACTGTTTTAAGTTACATCGCCTGGCATCAACGCGATCATCGATGATGTCGACAGGCTCAAGATTTTAAAGCTACAAAATCTGACCTTTGGCTTTTGAATCTTTGACCTCTTCAGCCTCATCTACCTCCTCATCCTCGAAGATGTTCAACTTGGGCACGACTTCGGCAGCGGGGATGTTGTTCTCGCGCGACCGACGGATGACGTTCGACGGATCAAAACTGTCGAACTTCATGGACGAGGAATCGCTCGTGTTGAAGGAAAACTTCTCCTCTGACCTGGAGACGCCGCTGATTTGGGTTTTGTTGGCATTGCTGGAAAGGTCAGTTGTTTTGGTGTCAAATAGAAAAGTGTGCGGATTTGATTCGAACTAGATGTCATGCTATTTATATTTGCGGATCTAATTAGTGATTACTGAGAACTTCAAGGTGATAAACATGTAAATAATAATAATAATAATAATTAAAAAAATAATCTAAGGAATTGTAATGAATTAACATAAACAACTCACCTGGATACATCCTTTGGTGTACTTGTGGATGCAATGACATTGAACTTTAGCATCTCAAGGTCATCTGAAAGTGGGTCGGGTTTTCCAGCATTTTCCTTCAAGTCACTGGAAGTGACATTCCTTTCGTCCGGAGTCCCCTTGGATGCACCGCCGCTCGTTGCAACGGGAGCATGGATCGGTTGCTGAGGTTGGTTGACAGGGGTGCTGGTGCATTTGGTGCTCAGAACCTGTGATTAAAAAACAAAATAAAACATTTTCATTGAAATCATGAAAACAAAAATCAGCGAAATGCAAAAATAAAACTGCTAATCATCAATATCATCATTATCAACATTTCCATTCAACAGATTTCCACTACCATCATCATCATCATCATCATTTCCAGCATATTTCCACTATCATCATCAACCCCACAACCATCCACCATATTTCCAGTATCATCACCATCATCACAACCGTCCACCATATTTCCAGTATCATCATCATCATCACCGTCCACCATATTTCCATTATCACCATCCTCCCACAACCATGGTCACCTCAGCAGATTCCAGCTTGTCGGCATCCCCCATGGACTTCCTGGACTCCTTCTGAGCCTTGCTGTAGTTGGAGGAGCAGGAGGAGAAGCTGTGGAAGAGAACGTCGTCTTCTTCGTCGTCATCGTCTTCAATCTCTTCGCTGTGGTCATACCTGTCCACTCGAGCTGGCCAAAGAAAGGTCACAAGGTCAGAGCTTTGCATTGCACCAATGTTTTTGTTGGTGTAAAAAATGATAATGTAAAGTAATGCATTGTATTCCATCCGTAACAACAATGATTTTTAAATCAAATATAACTAATATCTATGTATTCAGTGAATGATGTTATCATCACCATCATCATCATCATCATCATCATCATCATCATCAACTGACTGTCAAAGTAGCTGGTGTCCTCCTCATCTTGCAACTGAGGCACAAACTCAGCCTTCTGCCTGAGCAGACCATCCCAATCCACCCCCTCAAAGAACGGGTGATCCTTGACCTCGCTGGCCCCCCCTGACCCCAGCCGATCCATGGGGATGTGCTGCAGGAGCTGGGTCACCAAATCCTTTGCTTCCTCAGGGGGGCAGTACTCGTCGTCAGGCCACTCGATTGGATCTGACGGGAGAAAGGATGGTAAGGTTAGTCCAGTGTAGTTCCATGAAGAATTTGGAAAGATTTGGAAGGGTGACTTTATAACTTTTTAAGTCTTTAAGTTCATAATAAATAAACGACAACAAGGTGATTTTAATCGGCATCGATCATCGTCGTTGGTTTTTTTTATCATCACGACAGCCACATCGCCGTTGCTAAATAAACAAAACAATGATGTTCATTGACGATCAATTAGAAATTATTACGAGTAAACAAGTATAATTGCAACGATCACAATTAAATATAAATATAATAATGAACAAAAATAAATATTTATTATTCTAACTATCATGACAACTCACCATTGATGATGGCAGCAAAGAGTTCGTCCGGAGTCTCCCCGTAGAAGGGAACGCACCCGACCAAGAATTCGTACAGGATGACTCCCATGGACCACCAATCGACCGGCTTCCCTGAGATAATTATGCAGGAAAATATGTTTAATTATAATTTATCGTGGACGTACGTCGATGTTAATTTGTTTAAACGACGTGGCGTCACAAGTCGGTGGCGGTGGTGATGTTGGTGTCACAAGACTTGCACGAAAACATTCAAGGAAATCAATGATATATCGAGACAGAATATGAAAAATAAAGACAAGGTAAAAATCAATTATTAAATAATTGACAGATAATAATTGAATTATTATTAAATAAATATAATAATATAATTCAATATTTCTCAAATAAATTCAATGATTGAGTAACAATTGCATCATTCCCATAATTCAATTTCAAAAACTCAGAAGAGTTTCGCAATCCCTCTCTGCCAACAAACCGACCGTATTCCTGTCTGAGGATGACTTCGGGCGATATGTACTCAGGAGTGCCAAACACTTGCTTATCTTTGAACTGCTTGCACTCCTTATCGATGGAACCCTCGTACAGGTTGGTCGTCACTGCGGGTGAGAGGGTTGTAGGTGTTTAAGATGACAATTTGAAACACAAGCTCGCACGTTCGCAAAAGAACACAGTTGTCAAAAACAGGCAGTTAATGTAATTATTGTTAATTCCTAATGTAATTGTTAACTAGTGAGTGAGCTTCACAATTTCTGAAATATTTAAAATACAAGTTACAAATAATTACATTTATAATTACAATTATTAAGTAATATTTATTGTTAAGTTAATGCTGTCGATGCTCACAGTTCATGAGACCAATCTTTGAGAGTCCAAAATCTGTGAGTTTAATGTGCCCCATGGAGGTTATGAGGAGACTGTCAGAATATTATTATTAATAACAATCATTATCATTATTGTTTATTATTATTATGAGGGAGTATTAATTTTAAGAATAATATCTATTATTAAATTGTAAATTATAAGCAAATTATATTATTATAAGTTACAACAAATATATTAGTTACAAAAAATGCAGCACAAACTTAGTTTGACTGACTTGAAAAAGCAAAATTTATTAAATACGATGGCAGGTATTCGATTGCCTAATGAATATTCAATTCACAAAATAACAACAACAATGATAATAATAGTAATAATAATAATGAAAATAATAATAAAAAAAAACAACAACGACAACTTTTAATTGGAACAACAACAATAACAATAATAATGACAATAACAACAACAACAACAACAACAACAACAACAACAATAATAATAATAATAACAATAATACCAATAATAATAATAACAACAACAACAACAATAATAATTGGATTGCAACACTGAGTTGGTTACTTGTCGGGCTTGAGATCCCTGTGGACGATCCCGTAACTGTGGAGGTACTCGAGGGCAAGAACTGCCTCGGCAAAGTACATCCTGTAATTGTAATTGCGTTACATTAATTTATTATTTTGTAATTGTTCGTGGTAATTGTCATTGTACACCCTGGAATCGATCATTGTAATTGCTCGTCGTGCGTTGTAATACGTCGTGCGTTGTAATACGTCATCCGTGCGATTGCGGTTGAAATGATTAAATCTCTATTTTCAATAAAATATATTAAAGGTCATCCTATTTAAATGAATTACCAGTTATGATTATATTATTGATATTATAATAATAATAATTATTATAATTATTAATATTATTATTCCTAATATCAATAGATGTAAAAAAATCAATTTAGCAAATGTTATAAAAATGTTTTTGACAATTCCAGGGTTAATATCATTGGTTTATTGTTATTATTACGATGATGATGAATGTCATCATTGTTACTATTACTATTATTATTATTCTCGTTATTATTATTACAACACTCAAGTAATTAAATGTCAGGAGGATGCCAGGTTGGTCTAAAAAAAGAAGACGAAAATCTTGGAACTTATTATAACATAATTACGCACATTACTATATTACATTTACTTACATTAATTAACATTACATCATTAAATTATAACTTAATTAACTTAATTCTAAATATTCATATATTAAATAATTTTAGACTTAATATTAAATGAAACTCACAAACAATTGCAATTAATTCTCACCTGGCCAGTTCCACNAACATAATTACGCACATTACTATATTACATTTACTTACATTAATTAACATTACATCATTAAATTATAACTTAATTAACTTAATTCTAAATATTCATATATATAATAATTTTTAGACTTAATATTAAATGAAACTCACAAACAATTGCAATTAATTCTCACCTGGCCAGTTCCACAGGTAGGGGTCCCCCGATGTTTTTCAGGAGGGTGCCCACGTCACCTCCCTCCACATATTCCATCACCATGCACAGGTATTTCTGAAACAATGGATGAGTGATACAGGTGTTCCATCACCATTTGTGCAGGTGAATGATCATGAATAATTAATGGGTAGGTGAATGTAGCAATGGGAATTTTGTTTAGTTGTTTAGCTGTTTAGTGTCATGAATGATGAATGCCCAGACGTCAATTTAGTGTCATGAAATGTAATTTCTCAGGTTTCAGAAGCTTTCATTACTCGTTAAATATTTGCATTCCTATTACACAATAAGCGCATTCAAACGTATTCTTAAAAGTAAAGTAATTCATAAAGTAACGTCATAAAGAAATGATCACTTAAATCTTAATAACACATCACAGATCGTTGCACTTATTTTTGACCCTCGCAACAAGAACGTTGAGCAGTCATGTCGCAAACAACAACAACACAAGAACACCCCAACGAACGACAACATCGACCAACCAACCTTGGTCTCGAAGCTACAGTAGAAGCTGACGACGAAAGGGTTGTCGGTGAACGTCAGAATGTCCCTCTCGGCAAAGACTTGCTCCACCTGGTTCCTCAGCACCAGGTGGCTCTTCAGCAGTTTCTTCATGGCAAAAATGTGCCTCGTTTCTTTCTCTCTTATCAGGTAAACGCTCCTGAGATTTTGATGTCAATGATAATAATCACGATGGTGATGATGATGATGATGACAATGATAATAATAACAGTATGTAATAATATATACAAATAATTTTAGATCATTTAAAAGTTAAAATTTTAGATAGAATTTATTAAAAAAATTTCATTTGTATGAGTGGATTTCTCAAAATTATTTTTTAATTACAGACAACAATTAAGATATCTTTACAATTAAATTTCCTAAGCAATTCAATAGATTAAATTAATACTATCACCAAAACCACCTTCAACATCATCATCACCATCATCATCAACAACAACACCATCGTCGTCATCTTCACCACCACCACCATCATCATCAACACCAACCCATAAGCCCCATTGCTGATGAGTTTGATTATTTCAAAATCATTTTCTGAAGGATGCTTTTTCAGCTCAGCATCTTCCTTCTGGTTATTTGAGTCGGAATTTCCAGCCTTTAAAAATAGAAACGTAATTGTGACCAATAATCGACCAAGAACAATTGGCATATTTAAATTTGGTTAACAAATTAATCCACCGACGAGTGCTTTGAAATTCATGACTTAAAAAGTCTTTTAATAACATCAATTACCATAATAATAATAATAATAATAATAATAATAATAATAATAATAATAATAATAATAACATTTACTTAGAAGCAAAAAATTAAATGAGATTTAAATTTAACTTACAAAATATTATGTATAAACATTATAACAAATAAATTATGATTCTTCAAAAAATATTTTTCCAAGGAATTGCCACATGACATCAACGTCAAAATCACATCCATAACAATGTCGTCAACAACATCCTTTCTGATGTATCTTTTGACCTCAAACAATTTCATGTTTATATTTATGTATGTATGTTTTTGTTTTCTTTGATTTTGTTCGATAAACAAATCAAATCAAATGTCATGAGCAACAACATCACAATCATCACCTACCTCGTCCTCTCCAAAAGATGTCGAGAATTGAACGTGTTCCTCCTCAGCATCATCAGCACCTGAATTGAATTTAGCATCTTTACGAATTTGTATTTTCATTATTTTTCTCACATTACGAAGTTATCATCAAAACCTATCATCATCATCATCATCATCATCATCATCTCCGAGATGATCCATGTGACAAAATGATAAACTACTGAGCAGATAAGTAAGATCATGTATTTGTCAACAATAACATTTTTTAAATATTAAGTATTTAGATATTTAATATTTCTAATTATTAACTATTTAGATCTTCTTAATAAAAGCAGATAAAATAAATTCTTTTTGAATTAAATGAATATAAATAAGAAGAAATCAGGTACCGGTCAGACAGGCCCTATTGAGCCCGAGTTTGTTGATGATGTACTTGGGGACGTCGGTCTTTATCGTCTGCTTGATGTGCCCTTCGGCAGCCTCCAGCAGGTAGTAAAACTCTGCCGGGTCGAATTCCTGTCGGAAATCAATCGAGAATTGTTTTTAAATGCATAAAACATCCAAAATTCAAGATTTAAATAAAATACTATTTATTATTTTTAGTTTAAGATGAGAAAATTTAATTTTTTTTGAGGCAGGATTTAATATTGACTTGAAATGGCATTTCCTTCGAATGTGAGTCGAGAATGATGGAATTGAACGATGTTATTGGAAGTTAATAACGATGTTATTAAATTGTCATTTGGAATTAAAATATATTATTCAGTTAATCATTAAGATAATGATAACAACAACATCAATAAAAACAATACTACTACTACTACTACTAATAATAATAATAATAATAATAATAAATTAACATAATTTTTAATGTCACTTAAGTAATGAAACTAAATAATAAATTCGAGGACAAAATTGAAACTGAGTGAAAAAAAACCGATGAACTTTTACGAGACTAAAAAAGATGATGCGGTGAAATATTTTCCACTCCCGAGTGCAACATCCATCTCATTCTCAACACTGCAGACATCAACATCATCAACATCAACATCATCATCGTCATCACAACCTCCTTCTCCATCATCACCAAAATCATCTTCTTTGGCAAAATCGTCATTGTCATCGCCTTAATCATCATCATCATCATCATCGCCCGAGTCGATCGTCATAGCATCCAAGGACTCACCAGGCATTCAAGGAGCCTTGACGGTCGCGACAGAATGACGAGCAGCTTCCTCACGAGGACCGCCATGGACTTGTAACCCGAAGGATTTCTGTTCTTAACCTGGAGCGAGCGGGGGTTTCGTTTATCGACTCCCGATCAATTAACTGCTTAATCTAATTAATCTAATTAATCGAGTGACGTTCAGAAACTTTTGCCTTTCCAGGCAAAGAATTCGAGGAAAAAAATTTATGAAACCCAAAAGCTCAGTAAACTCGGAGAAGAGTTGCACTCACATCCGCCAGGAGCGTCTGCAGGTTTTCAGAGAGCTCGTAAAAATACGAACTGGTCAGCAACTTGTCTTTCGACTTCTGCAGACAATCTTCCGCCAGCTTCATCACCTTCGAGAAAATATATTTATTGTTATTATTTCAAACATTATATTATTTTCACTTTTCCACAAATTTGTCGGTTATTTCGTAAAATTAACATCGGAATGAAATGCAGATCTCCTCAGAGGAGACTGCCAACGCGGAGATATTTTCATTGAAATTACTGCATCAAAATAAAAAACTGATTTTTCGTCGAAGAAATTTTAAAGAAAATTCAAAATTTCACATTTTTAAAGGTAGAATTCTCGAGGGGAGGTCTTTAAAAAAGTAGGAAGCAATAAAATATTTAAATGTAAATTAATTTAATTATTAATTACAACTATAAAATAAAAATTTTAATAATAATAATAACAACAACAATCACCTGGTTCCATGCAAATCTGACAGCTCCAGAGGACTCCACATCCACGGTGCACTGAGGGTCCGAACCACAAGCAGGCCCCACTCCGTTGGTCGAGATGAACTGCACCAACCTCTCCTCCATTTGCTCCATGGCCTGCGAAAGGTTAAAGGTCAATTATTTAATTCGATTAAATAATTTAATAATAAAAATAGTATTTGTTAATTTATATTAATGAAATATATTTCACGACCATACGAGTCATAGATGCCTGAAATAATTTTGTGAAAGTAATTATTAATCAATAATAATAATAATAATAATAATTGGTTAACATGATGGCATGACGTGCGACTCGCTCGACTCCTCGACCTACTCATCGTAGTTTTTTTTCAAGGTGCTCATTAAGTCCAATTAAGAAGAGAATAATTCGATAAATGAATTGATCGATTTGAAAAGAAACGTTCGATGTGATGGATTGTAATGCTACTCGGACGTCAACTCCAATGGATGCATTTTGCCATTTAACTAAAAAACATGAAATTAGGAACAATTACGAACACCCGTGTTACGACTCGTCGCTTAATTATTACAGTTAAGTGAGTTAATTGGAGTTAAGTTAGTGCATTATTCTTATTTTCAACTCTGATTCACTGACGCCGTGAGAAAGATTTGAACGAATTGTTCAAACTTAAAAACTTAAATCTTTTGTCTCAACTAAGAACCAAGTGAATGGATGCATGGAGGAGAGAGTGGATGGAATCACAGATGGAAGCATAGATGGTTGCACAAATGAATGAATATTTGCACCGAGAAAGCTCTTAAATCGGGCATTGCCGACCGGAAACATTTCCAATTGCTTTTTAAATATAGTCATCCCGATAAAATCCGAATCAATGACGAGCACCGAAAGTAAATACTTAGTTCAAAATGAGACTCATAATTTTGACGAACAAACTTTGAAATCGTTCGCTGTGATAAATAATTTCTGGAAAATGTGCGACACCCCCTCCCACTCGAGGGTGGCACTCATCGAGGACGCAATTTGGCGATTGAAATGCAATTCACAACACCAACGGCACTGAAACTCAATTTCTCTAAAGTGGGAAACTTTAAAAATTTAAAATATTCAATAAAATGGAGTTTGCAATTAAATACATTTAATCGACACAATATCTCGACTTAAATAGGAAACGAAATCTTTCGAGGAACTCAACGCGACGGGGTTACCATGGCGATGTTAACAATGTCTAAGAAGCTGCAGGGGGTTTTAAGATCTATAATAACTTTGAATGGAGAATAATATATTGAATGGAAATAATTATAAAAATAATAATAACAATAATAATAAAAATTATGTCTAACATCTTTCATATATCATCTACCATTTCGTCTAATTCAACAATAATAATTAATATTGCGATGAATAATGCTGTAATAAAGAAAGTCACCGACAATAATAATCATCAATATGCACAAATCCATGGAATGGCTTAATTTTTTTCAACATCGATTTGAGAAAATTTTGAGAAAGTCTTTCGAAAAGAGACGAACCTTTGGAAACCTCTCCCTGTAAATGTCGTTCATGAGGACTGCTGTTTCCGTGTCGCATCCTCTCGAGCACCGACCTGAACTCCTGCTCCAAAATGGAAATGGAATCAGTTATCGATCATGCGGTCAGCTTTATAAATATTCAACAGGAAATCTAAATGACAAAAATAATAATAATAACAACAACAATAATAATAACGCTAATAATAATTACAATAATAATATTAATAATAATAATTGGATTCATTTTCAAATTGAACCTCAATGAATCGAATAATAAAACAAGTCGAACAAAAACAATAAAAAGAATTTAAAGTCGAATAAAAAAAAAATAAAGAAAGAAAAACAGAAAAGAACGAAAATCGGCAAAACTTTGAAATTCGACGTCGGATCAACATGCCCGTCAAACGATGCTTCAGGAAAAGAAAATGCTTCTGCATCCATTATTTTTAATCAAACTGCGGCAATGATTGGACAGGTGCCGAGGGGAAATCCAAAGGTCTGAAGTTCAATTCCCAGGGTTGGATTCGAAAGGGAATGATTAGAAAACAATATGGAGAGCGACGACATCGTCGGCAGTCTAAATTTAGCTCGTCTGATCACAAAAAATTGCATGTTGCAGAAGATGAAGACATCCACAGAAAATAGAAAGAATCATGTCATATTAATTCTGCCTGCCTTAGAAATTGAAATCATAACCATCACCAAATTACAAACATAAATGTTAAAAATTAATAATTATTATAATAATAACTTTAATAATAACTATAATAATAATAAGTTGGTTGAATAAAATAACACTTAACACATAATTCATGCACATAACTCTCATCTGTTCCCCACTCACGAGAGACTGTAGGATCTCTGCCTGAAGAAAGGGCAGTTGTTCTTGGAGTTGAAACTGTCAGCAAAGCTGCTCATGCTGCTGGAGCTCTGTGCATCTTCCTCATCATCCAAGTAAGCAAAAGATGGAGAAGGGGCGGCCGGGGAGAACCTTCTATCCCCCTCGGATTCGCCGTTCACCCCGTTGTTTTCCACCGAGAGAAGGGGGCTCGGTTGGCGGCTGCTGGAAGATGAGGCTGCTGGGTGGAGCCCCCGGAGGTGGCGGTGCAGCCGTGGTTGCTATGAGGTGATGGTGATGATGTTGCCCTAGGACACAGGGCTGATGATGATGATGGCTGGTTTGTGATGTCAGTCTGAGCCTGTTGGAGTTTCTCCTGTGAGGAGTGCTGTGGAATTGAAAGAGTGAATCACTGATTTGTGGTTATTAAAATTATTACACTAATTAATTTGATGCAATCTAAATTGTTTTAATTAACAAATGGCTATCAAACAGCATTTAAGTTTTGTTAATAAACCGTTAATAATACAATTATCTATCATAATAATGACTGCATAATAATATTATCACCAGAAAAATAATGACTGAATTATGATAATATTTATGATAATAGAAATAATATTACTGAGAGAGAATAATATTTATGAAGTCAAAAGCAAATCCATTTGCCATTCCTGGAAGCCTTTAAATCCAAAACAAAATCCCCCATTACGAATGGAAATATGAACAAAAATATCAAAGCCCTAAACAAGCCGTGCCATCTTAAAAATGGCAGCATTATTAATGCTAGCTAAAATTACATAACTTTAATCATGTCTTAATTTTACATGACAACAAAAACAACAACAGTAATATTAATAATAATAACAACAACAACAACAACAACAACAACAACAACAGTAATATTCACATGGCATCATGTCAACATTTTCATTCCAACAAAATTCCTCCTCATTCTTCTGAGGAAAACAAAATTGTAACTAAAATCCACCAAAAAATAAAAGGAAAGCTTCGCATTAATAAATTTAATTCACAAATAAATAAATGTCAAATGAAAAATTCCACAAAAAGAAATTGAAAGTCTTAACACAAGTGTCTCGAGTGTAATTAAGGAGACTTAGAAAGCAGAAAATCACTTTCAAAACATCACAATGATGATGATAACGATGATGGTGGTCTTGGTGATGATGACGATGACGATGAGTGGTCTTGATGATGATAAAAGCAATGAAGGTTTATTAACAATGATTTAGATTTCAATGAAATCACTGCCAGAGCAGGAGTCAGAGTGATCCATCAGGTGTTAGTAATCTAATAGTAGAGTTGAGAGCTCAGACATTATTCACCAGCCAACGGACTGAATTTAAGATGAGCTTCATCCCATCAATTCAGTAAGTCATTTAATTACTGCCACCATCGTGGTCACCATCATCATTATCATCATCATCATCACCACCACCACCACCACCACCACCACCACCACCATCATCATCATCATCATCATCAATCTTCATTCTCTCAAGGTGGAAGAACATGCAGCTGGAAGCCCTAACAATGCCTCTTTATTGCAAAATCACTGATCTTCATAGCATTGAAGTTAACATCATCACCATCATCATCATCACCATCATCATCATCGTCATCATCATAATCGCCATGAATATAAATCCCCTTCTAGTTGCAACAAATACATTTCATTTCACATGTAATTCAAAACATCCTCATTTGTTCGACAGAGGGACTCAAAGGTGGAGTGGCCGACTTGGAAATACTGACTTGGAAATACGGATTTAGAAATAAGGATTTAGAAACGCCGATTCAGAAATACTGCGAAGGAAGGAAGAACATTGGAAACTGTCAGAAACAAAGAAGAATCGAGAGGCAGAGAGAAGCAGGGAGTCCCGTAAAGCTAAATTAACGGCTTCCTCGACTTCCGGCACGCAGGGAAAAATCTTCCACGAGACCTCGGAGAGATGCAAGACAGATGGGAAAATGGACAAAGTGCCACTTGGCAATTTTTTATTGACAGTGATGATGATGATGATGATGATGGTGGTGGTGGTGGTGGTGATGATGGCGGTGATGGTTATTAATTGGATTGATGATGATGATGATTATAAAGATCCCAGGATAATGAAATCACATGGTCAAGGATGGACACAGAAAGACAGACGACTGCGTCACGTGACAACGTAATTGGCCAAATGTGATTGAGGGATGGCGAGGCTATGAACCGGCATGTCACAATTAAGATGAGCAAAATGAGCAAAAAAAATTTAACTAAAACAAAAAGCAATAATAATAATAATAATTTTGTTTTTTTTTGTTGGTTTATTGTTGCGCTTGGTTAGAAAATAAAATTGCTCAAAAAAAAAAATGCAAGAACATATAAAATTAATACTAATACCATAATTAATAGAAAAGAAGCTGCCATCCAAAGAATCTAAATATACTTATTACCTACTGCAGACAATAACAAAGTACCTTGAACAATCCAGGTATCTATCGAGAAAATGAGCAATCCAAATTATCTTTACTAATATTATTATTATTATAACTGAATTATTATCTTTACTAATATTATTATTACAACTGAATTATTATCTTTAGGAAATCATAACATAAATCCCATTCAATATTCATTAAATATTCGTTATTAAAACGAATGTATAACACCTGTAATAACTATCAGCTGAGAATCATCATTACCATCACCTTGGTAGTTACAACCATTATTCATGCACTGAGAATTGTACGCTTAATCAGATAATTGATTCGGCCCTCATTTCACTTTCAACCATTTTTTTTTAAATTATGCAAATCATTCTTAAACTTCATAACCATGGCAACGCAAAAGTAAATAAATAAAAACACCCAGGAGTTACAAACAAGTGGAAATACCGAAACGTTGGAGCTGGTCGGAGTGTTGGTGATGTATCCAGACGAGGGAAGTGACGTCACAGACCACCTCCTGTGCTCCAAGTGGCTGTATTTTAAAGATATTATTTTTATACAAATATTTTGATATTATTTGTTAATAAATATCTTAATAATATTTGTTAATAAATATCTTAATAATATTTGTTAATAAATAGCTTAATAATATTTGTTAATAAATAGCTTAATAATATTTGTTAATAAATATGCCAATGTGCAATCACAGTTGCATGGCAATTATAATTGTCAATAAACCCAATGCAGACAAACAAATCTTAACAAAATAAACATTAACTTAGAAACTTCGGTCAATGTTCACAATTTATGAGGAAAAAAAATTATTTCTGAGGGTCCTGCCAGAGCACGTGCGTCATCAACCGTTGCGATCCGGTGGTCTTCCAACGATCCACGACCCAATTTCCGAGTCCCCTATTGAAGCACTTCATCAAACTAATGGAAACATAATGGAAAGTCGCTGGAGCCATGAGTCGGACATGTTGGATATGTAGGTGGTCGTGGACACCATGGATGCATGGATTTATCTGATCAAACTGAGTGTTTTGCTTGCATTTCAGTGCTCCAATTAGCTGATCTCTTGAGTGCCTCATGTGACAGGGTAGGATACGATCCACCGTTTACATGATGCCCCTACCATACCCGAGGACGCTCCCTGGGCTGCAGGCTGGGTTGCGAACACGACACATGTCACTGTCCCGTCACTGCTGCATGCAGGAACCCAATCCATTCGGACAACGGTAAGCCAGTGGGAGTTACCATTTGAAAGTTTTAGGTGTTTTTACTATTTTTACTGAAATTCTCTTTTAATTAATGCATGAATTCGTCTGCTTAAAATGTCAGTTAGTGTGGTTTTAAAATTAAATTACATAACTTTCTAAACACCAACTCATTTTCAAGCATGCAATAAAAAAGAATCCAAGTAAAGGTAGTGCAACAGTTAACCTAACAAGAATAAAGACCTGGTATTTAGTCAGGATTAACAATTCCACAACAACTGACGAGAAATTAATTAGCGAATTAATTACCTCTTCAAGTGGTTGATTTGGAGGGGGAAGGGGTGGCTCGGCACAGAAGCACCGCAGGAAGTGGCTCCGTGGATGCTTGCCGTCTCAGCTGTTCTCACTGTTTCCAAACGAATTTCACAAGTTTCAAGTCATAAATATTTAAATCCATAATTGTTGTAATAATTGCAGGTAATAATAATAACAATGATTATGATAATAATAATAACAAAAACAATTAAATAAAAAATAATAAAGATGATAATAATAACAATAATAATAATAATAACAATAATAATAATAAACTAACCGCTTGTTCTCCTCCCTGCAATGTTGAGAGCAGCCAGTCTGTTTGTCCGACTGGAATATTTACAAACCGTTACGACCCACTTAAGGATGAATAATAATTAATAATAATTATTGTTAATTAAAGTTTCTGAAATATTTTCAACTGCTTGTGCAAAATTACTTAGCGAGCAAGCATAATATTCGTCTGATGCTTATAAAACTCTGGAGTCATATGCCGACCTACTTTCAACGTACATACTGACACCTGAAACCAGAGGATGGGATCCGGTATTTCCCATGGCTATTTTTAGTTCCATCAGAAATAGGCCAGCATGTCTAAACATAGATCCATCTCTCCTGTGCAACCAACTGATGTATACCACGCTGTCTATTGTATCGTCATCATAACTTAGCTTTTGCATCTTTACCATTTTAATGCATTACAATTAAAATTTATTATTAATGTCTTGTAATTAAAATTTTTTATAATCAAAATTTATTATCTTTAAGCTCGTAAACTTCCACGTGACCATATAAGTCTGCTAATTATAGCTTGGCCAATAAATAAATTATTCAGGAGACCACCATACCACAGCAGATAATTGACTCATTTCAGTATTCATCTTTATCGCTCAAGTTAATTCTAAGCCATGAGTAATGCATGCATAATGAATGAGTCCTTTACAGAATTGCACATTTAATAAAAATATTTTAAATAATCAAATAATTTAATTTAAATAACAATAAAGAAGAAGTTGTAATTTTATTCACCTTCCTCTTCTTGATCCGGGAGCATTCATGTTTCCAACATCCTTCTGAAAATAATAATTATTATTATTATTATAATATCAATAGTAATTACAACAATATTAATAATAACAACAACAATAATAATAACACTAACAATATTAAAAGTAATAACGGTAATAACAAATTTATTTAAGGATGGTGATGATGACGATGATAATGGTTGCCGATTCGTCCGTTTGCCTGATTGCTTCAGCACTTCATGAGAGCGGAAAATGAAAGTGATAGGAAATAAATTTTCCCTCCTCCAATAATAACTTCGGAGAAGAAAAAGACACAGAAGTCAGAAGGACTACTCCATAATTTCTCGTATTTGATGATGACTCCACAGTACAGACAACAGTACAGACGACAGCACAGCTACACAAAAATCGAAAAGACTATTTGATCGATGTTTCCATAGCAACTTTAACCTGACTGAGGGTATTCCTCAATCCCTGATACTTGCTGCGTATGCTATTGGCGTATCTGGTCTCGTAGTTGAGACTGGAACTCCTTCCAATGCCGAACCTCCTCAGCGCCCTCCAGCAGCCGATGATTCTCCGACACTCGATGATCGGAGAGTTCCAGCAGCGGTCATCAACCGCCAAGCTGGAAGAAGCGATGACGCCGGATTTTGACGGAAATGTCTTCAGACTCAACGACGAAATGCTTTGAGTCGTCTCGAAATTGGGCACACTTCCGTGACCATCTCTACTACTCTCCAAGAGAGAATCTCTCTTCACTTTGTCCCACTGATTGTGATTGGCCGTCTCCGCAGTCGACTCGTGGCATTCACTCAACCGAAACAAACCCTCCCCGCGGGACGTTGGAGCCCTCCTACACGCCCTCTTGAAAGTGTAGGTATCTGGCATGGATCTGACGAACTTCAATGAAGAAGGCCTAGGAATAGGGCTGGTACTTTTGGCTTCGTCAGTATTCGGAGCTTCAGATTCGTACAAGTCGCTAGCACGTTCTAGGGAGCCGCAGCAGTCTTCTGACGCACTGTCGGAGTCCTTAAGATAAAACTTTGAATCATCGTCTCCAGCCAAGTTAAAGTTTGGTTTGGTTCCTTCTCTGAAGAGAAGGAAAGCGCTGGACATGACCAGTTCCTGCAGGGCAGGATGATTCAGAGGAAACTCTTCTCTTCCAGACATCAGACACCCTGTGTTCTCGCTTGTTGATCTTGTCAAAAATTCTTCTACTTGTACAGCTTCGACAGTATTTCAATATTAGCGACACGGATTCTCCTTTCAACTCGTCGTCAATTTCTCTTCAAAAACCGAAGTCGACTCAATACTCAGGCAGTAACTTCTCGAAGATAATCCACAAAGACCTTTCATTGGGCTGCCTCCCTTCTATCTGACTGCAAGGGCTTCTAGCGACGGCAAGACGCGATTGGAAGCGATCGGACGCCGACAGACGCCCGTTCTGCGGTTTATGTATGTTAGGTAGGCCGAGCACTCTGGCTAATTAGCAAAACAAATTGCACGTGAACGTCTCGAGTTTCTGACTTTTCGGAGGACTTGATCACAAACAATTATGGTGCGACTTTCGGCAGGTTCCCGTTCGAGCCAATTTTAAGTTTAAAAATAAACGAAATCTTCGTCTCAAGAAGTCAGTCGTCCTCTCGACTCGTTCATCTGTCGTCCGCCATCTTTCATTCAGATAACAACAACAGGATTGATCGAAGTTAAAGAGGGCACACTGTGTACCTCGCTCAGGTCCTGAGCAACTATTGATTCAATAATAACAGTGTACTTGCCCGTACACAATTTGTACGCATTTTCGTACCGAGTTCGGAGACAAAAATAGAGAAGACGATAAAAGATGAGTGGAGTGATACCTGAATGAGTATCTCGCACCTGTACGTGGGTAAAAACCTCGATGGCACTCGATTTCACCCAATAATCTCGAATGGGTTTCACCTTTGTCGCTCAGAGACGTCGTCGTCCACGCGTTACCTTCGCTGAGCCTCTCCAAGTACCAATTAGTAGTCACTAGTTTTCAAGTATTACTTAACGAGATTAACTTCTTTTGTTTATTAGCTTTTTTCACATTTACGTCCATAATTTCGCTTCATAATTATTTCATATTAATAGTGGAAAAATTTTAACAAATGACATTACAAATTGGCATCTGATTATTATTATTATTATTATTATTATTATTATTATTATTATTATTATTACTATTATTAAGTTATTAGTATTATTAAATATTCAATTTAAAATATATCTATATATAAAATAATAATATTAATTCCAACAATTTCATAGAACCTGGCATGCATATAGAATGTTCATTGTGCATTACAAGGAAGAATTATGTGAAAACATTAACAGTTCATCAATGATGACATGATAAATTATAAATAAGTTGCAACAGACAACCATCTTCATCTGTACAACATCAAAAACAACATCAACAACAACAGCATCAACAACAACAGCATCAACAACAGCATCAACAACAACAGCATCAACAACATCAACAACATCATCAACAACATCAACAACAACAGCATCAACAACATCAACAACAACAGCATCAACAGCATCAACAACAACAGCATCAACAACAGCATCAACAACATCAACAACAACAGCATCAACAACATCAACAACATCATCAACAACATCAACAACATCAACTATTTCATCACACTCTTCAAATTCATCATGTGATGAGTACTTTTTCACCTAAATTAAGCATGACCAATGAAAATTACATATCAACATTCATTGACAAATCTTATGAAAAACCTCCTCNCAGTTCCACGACCACTGAATCTACTACAACGGAATCAACAACATCAACAACATCATCAACATCAACATCACACCAAGAAATCATTCAACATCAACAACAACAGCATCAACAACATCAACAACAACAGCATCAACAACAAGACTTTTAATGGTAATGAGTTGAGTATGTTGTGGAAAACCACGGAAGTGCTTCCACATCATGCAAAGCAATTTCGCCAGAATGCTTAATTGCTCATTAAAACTATATTTTGAGGTCCAAATTAAATCCAAAATAAATATGGATCAAAACATGGATTTTTATTTGCGTTAATGCTAAATGTATTCAAGTATAATTAATATTGAGTGGAAATGTTGAAGTAAATGACTTACTTAAAATTACTTAAAGTGATAACCATTACCATTCTCGATGCACAATCGTAACTTGCTTGTATTAATAATATCACTAACTTCAATGAACAAGGAAAAAATGATTTAATAATAAAAAAAATAAAAAAATAAATATTTTTAAAATAATAACGAGAAGAAGAAGGAGAATAACAACAACAACAACAACAATAATAATAATATTAATAAATAAATAGCAATAAATAAATGCCAAAATAAGTACATAACCAATATGATAACAATTTAAGGAGTGTGTGCACAGTACTATGTTCCACAAAGACAGGGATGATACTTGCAACGTGATTTATGGGCTTAATGATTTACAAAGAACACAGGAGAGAGACCGAGTGCCGAGGAGCAGTTCCGGCATTTTGTTTGCAGGGGGCGTGTTTACTTCTGCCTCCTATGAAATATTGAGGCATGGTGAGGAACGAAAAGGAAAATTATCATGATTAAATATTTCCATTAAATATAATAAAATATAATATAAATAATGTATAATAATAATCGGTTGGAAAATAGGCTCCATTAATTCTAAAGATCGCTTGACGAGTCGATGTCATCATTCCCCAGAGGTTAAAATAGTTTATTGCGTGCAACATTTCACATTTCATCTCGCATTTAAACTTATATCGTGTCAAAATAATGTCATTCCTCGAGGTTAACCAAGTGCTGACATTGATTATAATTAATTAATAAATTCAAAATATATTGTGCAATAGAATATCGATGATGGTGCTAATGAAAATATCACCAAGCAAAAAATTAAATTTTACCCCAAAAAAAAACAAACAAATGAAAAAGATCATGTGACCCAAGTTTAGCAAAGGTCGAATGCCGGCCTGTCTCGGTAAGGTTTACTTAAATGCAGCTTCCTGCCTAAGATCATCGGTGGGGGTGGATCATTAAGACATAATAATAGTAAGACATGATTGAATAATTGAACAAATGCCAATTACTATTTTCATGGACAAGAACACTTCTTGTGAGGAGTACCTTCAGGTATAGCACAAGAACACACTTAGAATCTGCACTGACATTACAGGTTACAATTGCCAATATTACAATACTTAATGTAATTACGAAGAGGAAAATGACGACGCTACTGTTGCAACACGAAGAGGAAAACTCACTGGGCCCAGGCTGAGGTTGGGCATGGAATGCCCCAGAGATCCCCTGGTGAGTCTCATTCTCTTGGAACTGCAGACCGGACTTTCGAAAAGATTCGAGGTGGACTGGCTCATGAGGTTGATGCCTGAGTTTAAATCAAGTAGCAATTTTTTTAAACACCTGGTGGAGACAATTTCTTTTAAAAATTATATTCATTATAATTTCATTCCTTGCACTTAAATTTAAAACCACATCTTAAGTCATTAAATTTGGAGTGTTTTTCAAATTCTTCTAAAATGGAGAAAGTCAAAGCTTCACTTCAGGACATAAAACAAATTCCAGGTGACTTTAATTTGTCAACCCTGCCAAGCAAAAGGAAAGGGCAATTTGCTGGCGATGAAGATGAGCAGGTGATGAAGAGATTGTTCAAACTAAGAATTATGCTGCTGATTCAAGCTTTAACACAGGGTAACAAAACATTAAAGTTTTAGGTACGTGATACATTAAGTTTGACCTTTCAAATTAGTATTGAAGGTAATTCTAGAAAATCAACTGATTTGCTATTGCAAACTGATGCTGTTGTTGAAACTTCTTTTCAATCATGACAGGTGTCTAAAGTTTTGTTCAAAACAAAATAATCTTAACAAATGAAAGAGATATTTTGGGAATAAATCTTTCAGAATTCTAAAAATTCTATAATTACGGATGACGAGTACTTTAAAAACTACAATGTTCACTGCTGCAAGAGAAACGTTTTTGCACAAAAAATACATAAAATTCAGAGACGAGAAAAATTGTAAAAGCACGAAAGCATTTATAAAAAAATAAACAGAAATAAAAATCTTAGAAAGGTTCTCAATTTGCAAGTATGTTAGTGATCTTTTGAGTGCCTTATGTATCAGAATAGGATGTGAAAGCACTTTTTTGAACCTCCACCATTTACGTAGCTACCCAGCTACCCAGCTACCCAGCCACCCGAGAGGGTGATGCAGGAACCTGCAAGCCAAATTATCAACTGACAGGTGTTTCAAAAAATATTCAAATACTTTATCAGATACGAGTCCAAAACCATGAGGACAGGGATGTACTTCCAGTGCAAATGGTTAAACCAGTTAAACTGGTGAATCCTAAACAACTCCAGCACCACTGTACACAACAATTTGTAAGTGCATCCATTTGAAATTCCAAATCCCAACAGCCAAACAACGACTTCAATTTGGCCAATCACCAACTGACACCAAGGAGGTGCACATATTGCCATTGTTAAGTTCTTGCATTAATTAATCATTAAAAACAGTACAACGTTAAATTCAAATCTACCTGACGTAGACTTACAGAATGACCTTGAAATCGACGGAACGCAGATGCTGTTCCTCCTGTAACTTAGCTCGGTCGATAGAGAAGCTCTGTGCTGCTGGGACTGAGGAAGAAGGGTGTCAAAGATACCCCTGAGAGGGTTGATGCTGTTGAGAGACGGCGACGGAGTGTTTCCGGCCGTCCTGGAGAAGCTGGACGAGTGATGGTGGAGGTGGAGAGACTTCGGGTGCTTCCTGGGGTTACGGACGCCCCCTCCGAAACCGGAGCCCTTGGACTTGGACAGACAGTCGCTCATGCCTGATTCGTCATCTTGATCTTGATCGGACTGAGGGATTTACGAGGATTACTCATGATGCCATAAAAATGCAATCAAAACAAGTATTTTCTCAGAAAACAATTATTCATTTCTAAAATGTTGTTAGGATTAAGTTGACAATTGAAGCAAATTTTGAACATTAATCACAATAAAGAACCAAAAATGATAAATTAAAGGGAAGCATTACAAAGCAGCTCAAAACAAGAAGAAATCTCGTGCTATTCCTCGTCATCAATCAATTCTCTACGTCACCTCTGAGGCACTAATGTCGGATCGCGGTGGAGACTTATCGGCCATTTCTTTGAAATATTTCTGCACAAAACTTTTTTCGAGGATGTGCATTCACTTTTCTTGCTATGGAAGCATAAAGTGATGCCTCTCAAAAATGTACTAAAGAAAATCATTCCTCCAAAATAGGACTTTAGTGTCTGAAGACTATGAGTTCACCACATGAAAATCAATTTTGTCCATCGTTTGAAATAAAAAAAACACTGCTAATGAATTTTAACTTAACAGACCTTCACCAAAGGTCACTCGACCTGAAGTTATTAATAATTGGTGAATTTATTACTGTGTAATTTATTTATTTGTCACCATTAATTCTATTCCATTAAGTCTCAAGATGTTAAAAACTGTGTCAGTTATTCTTTCAGCTTTCCTTTAGATGAATTTTCCTTCTTCCATTTCTAGTGAATAACATCTTATCAATCACTTTAGCATCACTTAATGTTTCTATTGTCTCTTTGCACGATCATAAACGTAATTAGAATTGCATGCTTTGTCGACCACGACCACCACGTAAGCAGGTTTTAAGCCAAACAAAACGGTGAATGCCTGCCGACGATGTGGAAATAGGACCTCGGAACACTGCCTAATCCGTGCAATCCAGCTTCCATTTCATGGTGCGGAATAAATTGGTGCAATCCAATGCAATGCAATCAAACTCGGAGATTCGGTATCATTACGAGTCTGATGTTTGCAGTTGGCAGGGGCAAACAAACAGGGGAAAATATGGGACAAAACAAGAAGAGATATGCCAAAGCATCCATGCATGCAAAATGCTGATAAAGTTGACAAATCCAAGCAACCTGCAGAAAACAGAAAACAAACAATGAAAAAGAAAGAACACAAGTCGATGTAATACTTGCAATGTGATATTGATGTTGATGTCGTGAGCACATTTGAGATATTTTGTGGATTTCTGGACATTCCCTCCTAAAGATAATAAACTGAATGATGAATGCATAAGAGATGAGATGCAAATACCATGCTTAGAGAGCTTTCATGAAACAAAACCATAACAGGAATGTCATGGAGGAGCAAGGAGGCAATAAAAACCTATCTAAAAGGTGCCACTTTGGCAATGCTTTCAACAACTCACAAGGGGTTCAGCAGCAGGTTAAAGTTCATTATCAGACACAACCATCACTGATAACCTCGTGCATGCCATGGCATCATGAACAACGAATTTCATTTAACATTTAGAAACATTTGAACTGTGACAATAAAGCTGAAATGTGATGCACTTCTTTCATTGCTCTAAATCACTGCAGGTAGGAATCAAAGCAATACACTCAGCACACAGATCAGATCACCAAGGTGAGTAAAAAAAAGTATCAACCATAATTGATATGAAATTACTTACAGCATTAAAGTGATCACTACATTCATTCCAATTTGTAGACCAAAAAATATCCAACAATAACGAGTACAACACAAGTACAACAAGTTAGACACAGCACCGAGGGTCGGCTCATAAATCCCTAGCATCACTCGAAGAGATAATCCATCCATGCACTCGTTTATTTACCTGCTCCGTCGTGCCAGTCAATGAAGTTCACATAAATTCTTAGGAGATTTCAGAAGCAGCGAACCAACCAAACTAAGCAATAACCACGAGTTCGAACATGGTTGGCGCTTTCCATCGTCTCAACTGGCAACTTGGTATTCCTTGAAGCTTCAATACAAGCGTATGTTGTTGGAATTATCGTCCGCACGCACACAAAGTCGATGATGACTACACGGCGGTTACTCAGAATGCTATGGCAGCATATATTACAGAAATGTTGTTATTTTCGATTTGAGAAATATTACTCATAAATATTCATGCATTCATTGGAACACGTTCGCTTTACAAATCATCCAGCATCTGTTCGAATAATCGCTTCCATCCAGTAAGCTTACGAGGATAGATCGTGATAGAAATTCTCCTTTAGGTTGCTGCAATAACGGAGGTTACGGGGTCGAGTTAAGGTTAATGTTAGGGTCACCGGTGCAAGAAGAATGGCATCAAATAAAATCCGAGGTTCGTGCGTTGTTACGAATGATGAATTTTTGTCTTTCTTACCCGACATCAATTGAAAATGTCTGTTGGGCGTAATTGCGGTCAACATACGGCCAACTTATGGTCAACATACGGCCAACTTATGGTCAACATACGGCTAACTTATGGTCAACATATGGCTAACTTATGGTCAACGTATAGTTAGCTTATGGCTAATTTTGAAAAAATAGAACTTGAGTTTTTTTGTGAGGATGTGTATACTCCTCATTCAAAAGTAATCTCGAGATGATATTTTCGATAAGATGCTGAAAACAAGCTGCTCAATAATTTCCATCCGAGGTGAGGAAATCCTGATAAAACCTGCTTAAATCCTTCGATACTTCGAATGTCGTGAGCCATTTTTCTTTCAGTGATATCCGCTTTCAGAAAACAGAAAAGAAACTCGCCACGGCAATCATTAATAATAATAATAATAATAAATAATAATAATAATTAATAATAATAAATAATAATAATAATTAATAATAAATAATAATAATAATTTCGACAAACAAAGTTTTCATCTCGTTCCAGAAGTTCCTGTCTAAAAATTATGCATCATCAACTTCTCATCAGAATTTCCCAACAGAACAACTGAAGGCTCATTGGAGGAGAAAGGCTTTCAGTGTTGAGCCATTCCCAACGGTGTAATCCTCCTCTTCCTCCTCCTCCTCCTCCACCTCCTTCTGTCAATCTTGAGACGTTCTCAGTCACTAAAGACTGCTGCAGAACTTCGCAGTTCTTGAGGTTTTTTCCACAAATTATTTGATCTTCGTACAATGTTGGCAAGAAATAACGAATAGCTCACGACATAATAATAATAATAATAATAATAATAATAATAATAACAACAATAATAATAATAATAATAAACCTCGCAAAAATTTGTTGTGCCGGTAGAAAAAATTCGTAAAGTGAGGTCGATCGTAGGTCCACTCAAAAGTGAGGGTAACATTGGCAAGAACGTTACAAGTGGCAGGACAAGAAATAGAACTTGGAAGCAAAATTGAAACTATGCAGCGAACAATGCTTCTATTAAATACTCGGCATCCATTTTTTTCAACAACTCACTCGATGACGATAAGCAGTTGACAATCATTCGCAAATGATTCACAACAGGCGCTAAAATTTAAAGTCCAACTCAATCCGCGTAACTCAACGTGGCGTCTGGAATGTTATCGAGTCAGGTGCAGATAGGGAAATAAAAAAAGTTCATAAAAAAATATAGAATATCACAAATTCCAAATTTTATGAACGTCGTCGTCAAAAGATAAAAAAAAATCCATATAAAGCTATTAACAATGAATGACTAAGATATTTACTGGAGTGCATGAATCATTCATTTCGCAAGTCTCCCATTAAGACATTATCAATCATAAAAATAAAAATATTAAGACATTAATCATAAAAATATAAATATTAAGACATTATCAATCATAAAAATAAAAATAAAAATCTGTCCAACTCTTCGACATCATCAACTGGAAAAGTTTCCAGTTGAGAGCGTAACTTCTGAGAAGAAAAAAGACGGTGGCGTGTGGAGGAGTGAGGTGGAAAGAAGGATGACGTGCGGATGGAGGAGGTGAAGAGTGAACTTCTTATGGACGAAAACACCTTTACCAGTGCTTCTAGAAAAGTGTACAACTCTCGGACGTGCTAAGCTGGCTTAAAATAATAACAACAACAACAATATCAATAATAATAATAATAATAATGATAATAACAATAACAATAATAATAATAATAATAATAACAGTTTACTTTTCTCACTACTTTCAGATAGATGCGATAAACCGAACTTTTAATTATGCAAAGCTTCACATACTCTGAAAGGCAAATCCCAGCATTTGAAAGCAACACACGCCTGGACGTCAAGACTCACGAGCAGATTGAAAGCCTCCAGAAAAATCATGTCATGTTTACATTTCACTTCGTCGGTTGAATTAGTTTCAAATAAATTTTAAATAAATTTTTAAATAAATTTAAAAAAATCAAATAAATTTTTTTTTTGCAATTTAATTCTGGTGAGGCAGTAGTCGTGTAATATTTCATTTCAATGACCCCAGTTCAAGGTCACCGATGTTTAAGACAATGAATTGTTATTTTAAAGATCCATCAAGAACCAACCTGCATAAAATATTCTCTAAAATAAAAAATAAACAAAATTGAACAATTTCGTTCGGTTCCAACCTCGAGGAATTAAAGAGAACTAAAACGTAAACACAAACCAACACTTCTCACCGACACTAACATCGAAACACAACAAAAGCACTCAATAAACTAAGATCATCGCCTTTGGTGTTCTGAAGGATTACTTCACAGATTGAGTCACTTTATGTCGCATTTGTAGGACATTGCACAACAACAGTGTCCTAATGATAAGATTGAGTCTGACAGTCACGAAGGTTCGCACAGTCGTCATGAAAAGTGCAAGCTTTGAAGATCAAGACGTAACCAAACTTTGATAATTTCATCAACTGAACCACGAAACCATCAAAAAGGAAGTCGTACAAGTCCCTAGAATGAGGAACATTCACTGCTTGAGGGACAGTTCGGAGTTGAATTGACGACGAACCAAGGGCTCTAATGCCTGACCCTAATGCCCGAGACTATCTTAGGTTTATTATCTCAGTTAGATAAGTCAGACTTATCTTTAGGTTAGCGGGCGCAGGCAATAAGTAACAAGGGCGGCAAGTTGTTAATGTTGTTAACTACATTTCAATGAAGACGATTGCATCACAGTCATCAAACAATTTCAAACGAACCGAACTTCACATCGTGACACTTCAGTGCATTGAGACGCCATGAAACATGAAAACAGCCATAATGCAATAATATTACATCGATAGACGAGAATATTACATCGATACTCTACATTAAAATAATATCGATAAGCTATAATATTACGTCAATAAGTCACTCAAAGCAGCGGAGACATTTTATAGGCGATGACGTCACGTCCTCCCGGGAGAGTGATTGAAAGATTGATTGCAACTGGAAAGACTGGAAGAGGTCATTTGTCAGTCGATCGATAACCTGTCCAAGACTTCATCTTGACAAGATGGAAGAAACCTTGTTTCACAAAACATTCAGTGACACGCTCGTGGTTAGATTTATCACAACTTGAACAACGACTGGGTGAGTGGATGAGTGAATGGATGCATGAGTGAATGGATGGATGAGTGAGTGGATGAGTGAATGGATGGATGAGTGAGTGGATGAGTGAATGGGTGGACGAGAGCAGTAGTAAATTCTAATATAAATCTCCCTGAAGATTAGAACAAAGTCTCTGAACTTCTGCAACGCAGTTCAGGGCGTTTGAAGTGCAAGTTTTGCGTGCGTTCAAATTGAAACAAACTCCAGAGGCGGGAATTGCACTAGGCTCGTGAAATGGCTAATTAGTCACTCAAACGAACGAATCTTTTACCGCTGCAACTCTTCAGAAGTGTTGTGATTATGCGAGGATGTGGCGATGTTTTGAAGCCTCCCTTGACAACGTGAGTTAATTGCTGATGAAAATATCTCACCTCCGGCGATTACCGACTAATAAACATGTGCTCTGAATAGGCGCGTTGATAATTCATCGGATGATCAGATCGCTAAATCCGACGCTTGTTTATCCTTATCATAAAATTTTATCGGATTGATTCCTCTGATCAGTTGAACAACGCAGCCCAACCACGAACAATTTTGGGACCTACCCGAATGTGATACATTAATAACACTGAGTATTGTTATGGTTTTTAAATGATGATTAACTATCTGATTAATATATATTTATTATGATGGATATTTATATATTAGTCACATTAGTGAATGCCAGAGACAAATATACACTAAGTGTAATCGTTGCAAGATTGGCTGGCATGTTATGAAAACCAACCCAGTGCAATCCGCATGTCGCCAGCAACATTTCCCGCTCATTGTCTGAACAATGGACCATTTAATAATAATAGCTTGATGTTATTATGTTTCCATTGTTACGAACCAACACGAGGGTCTAATAAACTATAATAACTTGTAATGGATTCACAAAAGGTCCTCAAACCGTATTAAGGTAGTTAAGTAATTAACATTACAGCAACAACACAAATGCAAACAGATTACGACTGACACCAAATAGTTTTTGTCAGTGGGAAAGTCAAATAGAATCCGAACAACGCTGGTACTACTGCTCTGATGATAATAATAATAACAACAACAATAACAATAATAATAATAATAATAATAACAATAATAATAATAATAATAATAGTTCTATCGAAAATAACTTTCATTGTTTCTGCGATTAATGGACATTATTAGATAATCATTAATGCACCTAATTATGAGGTTAATTAGGAGAATTGCTAATTATTGATGGCACAAGTTCGCAGATTGGTTCCGGGAAGCTAATTAAAGGACACAAAAAATAAAGGAATCAAAAAATAGATGAAACTTTAATTCCATTCAAAATAATAATAATAACGATAATAACAAAATAATAGTAGTATTAATAATAATAATAATAACGATAATAAAAAAAATAATAATACTAGTATTAATAATAATAATAATAATAATAATAATAATAACAAATAATCTTCGCACCTTTCATGCAACATTCAGAGTCTCTAATTCGCCGATTCAAAGAAATCCTTCTTTGTACGCATCCTTCTTTCTTTTTTTCAACGAATGGTTGAATGATTGGTTGGTTGGTTGAATGGTTGGTTGGAAGCGAGAAATCAATCGACAGAAAATCTTTCTATTCTCAGCTCATTTATGCTGCGCTCACTTGAAAACGGCCGCTTCACCTGAATTTAGCATTTACTCTGGGGGACGTCCATAAATCATGTCAACCAAATAGATGGGAGGGCGTTTGAAGAAGTATGACATTTGTTGACAAGGGGGACAAAAATTATCTACATTACCTTAAATTTGTTGACTTAATTAATGGACGACACTAGCAATAATAATAATAATAATAATAAACAAATTTAACACAACATAGCACGTAGCACGAGAAAACACAACACACGTCAAGCATCCTCCCTAGAAACATCCAAAGGGGCGGGCTTTCTCGGAAAGACCAAGTTTTCCACTTTTTCCAGAATTTACAGGCGCGATGTTTCCTCGACGACGGAGGTGGAAGTTCCAAATTTAGCTCCTTAATGGAGAAGGATGGTGAGTCTTGTCAGAAATCAATTAGCGAGATGGAGTCTGTTCGTCACTGACGAAAAACTTGGAGTAGTCAAACTGGTTTTTTTGTGTGTCTTACCTTTTAAAATTTTAAATGTCGTGAGAGAATTAGACTCGGCAAGGATAAACTCGACGATTGGAATTGTTTCTGTGATTGCACAGTGTGCACAGATTGACCACAGTGTGGTCAGCTTAAAACTCGGCAAATTCTACCCTGAATCTGGTCATAATACTAAACATAAATCTCGAACTCCAAAGTCCACCCAACTTGGAATGTGCAGTTTGTGTGTGTCAAAAATTAAAAAAAAACATAATTAGGTCCTAAATTCGTTAAGCTAATTGAAGTTTGTTTGTTTAAAATGAAAATAAAATTCTAAAACAAAAACTTAAGTCTTAATGTTGTCAGGCAATGTTGTCCAAACCTTAACAGAAGAATTAACTGGCCAATCGTGTCAGCTTCACCGACGCTGTTTGAGGGCATTTCCGCCTTCTCTACTAGGATGATCGCATTTCCCGGACTTAGAAAGAATACTGCATCACTTTTACTTGGTAATTATTATTAATTAATTATTAATTATCGATAAAAACATCACCGACGCGTCTCTCAGATGTCCGTGGTCCTACATCTCAATGAACCTGCTCCTCTCGTGCATCCAACGTGCTCTCCCCTTAATCGCACCTGGCAATGCATGCCATTCAACCGGAACATTGTCTTCCCTCGTGATGGAGAAATTTCAGGTGGTAGGCATACAGTGGAATTGAGCTTATGTAATGAGAAAATGATTTACCCCGTCATGGTATAGTACGACATGAGGCACTCGCTCCGGTAATAGCAGGCAGCGCTTGAGAAATACAGCATAAGGAATAAGAATTAACGATGCCATAATACTGTTATGATTATAAATGGCTGATAATACAAATCTGTATTCTTTGCACCCAGAGTATCTATAACCAGGATTAAGAAAGCATCTTTAAGAATCTCCAAGATTTGGAGAAGTCTGGATGTTTAAAATCGGATGTGGAATCGTCATTACTTTATGGCAGCTTGTTACAGCTGCAGTGTTGTCAAATAAATCTTACGTAAGGACCTTCTTAGCACGAACGAGACAAAACAATTACAGAACCATGAATTCAATCGTCTGAGCAAACATCGCTCCAATTTTCGTCTAGGATGGGAGCCATTATCGGGAACAATCAACATCAGCAGCTCAACAACATCGCATCTCACCGTCTCCTAGGTCTTGGATAATTACTGAAACAAGTTCTCAAGTGTCTCTGAACAATCATTTCTACAATTAAGAGTCAAAAAATTTTTACTAAAAAAGGTTCATCAACAACAACAACAACAAAAACAACAGCAGAAAAGAGCAGGCTGATCTTTAAATTCAGGTCGAATAACATAATAAAAGTCACTGGTGGAGTTTATACTCACTGTTATTATTTTTGGCAGGTTGCCTGACATTCTCTGGGCTATTTTTGGATCCAACAATAACAACAAGAATAAGTCACTCCCAGCACTGCAGACAACAATCCTCTTAACCTCTTTGTGGCTAATCACACTTTATCACTCCCTAATCATTTTATTTCCAACATTTAGTCAACACATTTTATATTTAAGTTAATGTTCTTTTAACTCCATAAAATTCCAGTAATACTTTCAATTTATAACTTTATTTTTTTTTCAATTTATAATCAAATAGCAGAAACATTAAAATAATTTCTATCAATAACTTCGTTAACTTAAAATTTTACGCCCTAAAAACATTCCCTTCAGAACATTTGAAGAGCGTTTTCGTGGACTGAGAAGATTTTATAGGAGCAGGAATCCATGCTTCCACCTGCATTCAAGCACCCACCTGCATCCATGCACCCACCTGCATTCATGCGTACACCTGCATTCATGCATCCACCTGCATTCATGCGTACACCTGCATCGTGCTCTTTAAAAAAATCCAAACTCTCATCGAAGAAGAAAATTTTCGTTAAATTCATTTCAATTTCTGTTCGTTTCTTTAAATATTACCCAAATTCAGTAAATAAAGTACTTGCATTTGATTTCGTTATTTTGTTCACAGTGTTTCTCTCGCCCGCACTGTGTTCATAATAAAAACAACAACAATAATGATGATGATGATGATGACGGTAATAACAAGGTTGAGTAATTATTATTGTGACTTATTAGATATAAAAGTAGTGGTCTATAAATAATTTCAAATTGCACGGCTTTTGGAAATTCAAGGAGAAAATAACGGACGAGCGACGAACTCCGCCAATAAATTCTTTCGAGTTCGACAAACCTCGGACACGATATTTGCACAATGTTTCACGGTAAACGTGCCACGAATACAACATCCAATAATAAAAAGACTTTAATGTAATCAAGTAATTTCTATAAAATAATTTATAACTTAAAATGTGAATTCCCAAAAACACAAAAACATAAAATGAAAACAAGTGGATCGATTTATCGCGGAGTCTCAATTAGCAGAAATGTTAGGATTTCATAATAATACAAATGTTCATCTTAATACAATAAATAAAAAAAAGCATCATAAATTGTTGAATAATAAAATAGTAAAAAAATAAATAATAAAAAAGTAAAAAAATAAATAATAAAAAAGTAAAAAAATAAATAATAAAAAAGTAATAATAATAATAAAAATATAATAATAATAATAAAAAGGAATCAATGAAAAAGTCTCTGGAATTGTTCACTCATATATTCAACCAAATGATTTTCAAGAAGTTCCTCTCAACTTTACAATGGAACTTCCTCAATGTTGTTCTCAGAAGTGAGACAAGGAAATAATGAATCAATTCATGGCACATGTCAATTCACATGCCAATTCACATCCCCAACTCAAGAAGTCAAAGTTAAGTCTTGAAAAATGTTATAATCAATTTGAATGACAATTATTCACAAATTAATTAATTTTTTAAAAGTAAAATCACACATTATGAATTTAAAGATTGTTGTGGTGATGTAGTTTTGTGTTTTTGATGAATCATGACAATGAATGGCTGTAATAAGAATAATAATAATAATAACAATGACATTACCATTAATCAATGAATGTATTTTTACAGTAAGCCCCAGGTGGAGATGTAAGCAACTTATTAAACAAACTCACTGCTCATAAAATGTCATGTCAACAGTCAACAGTCTCAATTTGAAATATTATTTTCTTAAAATTTTAAGGAATTAATGAAGTGTAAACATTCAGGACCCACAAAGAATTGGCTTTGATACGTTTACTGGTGAGGAGGACTTATTGATTAGCATTTCACAAGTGGCTTCCTTAATGGTTCATGTGATGCTTACTTAATCATACTTTGCGTTTTGATTCCAATGTCTTACTGTTCCTAATTCAGGATGCCATGTTTTCAACTAATGCTGATGTTAGGAACTTTTTATTTTATCATAAATGATAAACATGAACATTAAGTCAGTCTTAAGGAAGCATTTGAATATTTGATTCTAACTCCAGCTCTGCTTCTGGAAATGCTGCCATTGAACGTGTTCAAGTTCGTCATTAAATTGTTTAGCAAACAAATGATAAAAGAAAGAAAGTACATGTGAAAGTCATTAGTTTTAACAACTCAAAGGGCGATCAAGAGTTAAACTCGAAGACAAAATAACTCAAGCATTTGACGTTATTACGAATACTTTAAAGTTCCTGGCTCTATTATTCAATCGCAATAAGCCATTTAGTCAAAAAGCCCAATGAAAAAATTTACTTGCAAAAAGTGTCCCTCGAGAAAGTAACCAACATCAGGCCAACAATTTGAAGGTAAAGTGGAACTTACATTGGTTTAAAACATCCAGATCATAAAAAGTGTTGTCTCATAAAAAAAACGAAAACTTCACTCGAGCGACAAGTAATTGGATTGTTTACCTAATTATCATCAGCAGCGCGGTTCTTCATTGGAATTTAAACTCTTTTTTTGGAAATGAAATTTAAAAGTAGTTCTTCAACAAGAAATTCTAATTAAATGGTAGAATTTAATTTATTTTTAAATTTGAAAAAAAATATTGCTGTAAAAAAAAAATTTGATTGTTTTTTTGTCAAGCTATTAATTTTTTTTTGAAATTTAAAATTGAAATTTATAAAAAATAATTATTTTTTTAGTAAATAAAGATTTAAAACATTAAAAATTTGTGTTCTCAATATTATGCAAGTATTGTTTATTTTGCTCAGGTTTTAACAATATACACCAGGTTTCATCACAAATATAAACAAAACTATTATTAAATACTTGTCCGTAAAAAAAATGTTTAAAATCTAAAAGCAACAAAATTAAAGTTTTGAAATTTCATAATATTTTTGGAACAAAGTTCCAAGCAACACCTAGCGAGCAAACGGCACAACTCTCGCTCTCAAACTGAATCAAATTGATGCTATTCAGGCTCGCCGACAGAAATTTTGGTCCCCTGGGCAGGGCAGCCACGGGCCCCTATGTTATGTCAATTTGTTAAATGAAAAGAAAAAAGAAAGGTTTTAAAACCCAGGCGAGCACCCAAAAATTCCCGGGTCCCTCGCCACTTGCTTTGCTTTTAAAACGTCAAATTTTATGTTTCATCTGCAACAAAGAAATTCATCAATCCATCACAATGAAGCTCGCGGTTGAATAAATGCGAAGCGATGCTGTTTCTTGTAATTTTGACGGCTTATTTATACATTTACATTTGCAAAAATAAATATTTACCACCGTTCCAGAGGTGGTAGAATGGATTTTATGATCTCCACGAGCTAATGATTTAGATTTTTTTCAATCATCACTTGATCGTCATCATCATCTCAGAACTTCATGATTAATTAATTATTCATTCAATCACTCCAAAATAAACACCATTTTTAAAATGTGACCACATCACCGATTTCCTAAAATAAAAACAAATGATTTTACACAGGACAGATGGATTTATGAAAGGTGGACCTACCTGTATGAGTGTTTCGGTCATCATCATCACCATCGTCGTCATAGGCGTCGTCATCTTCAAAAACCACCACCATCACCTACTCAAACAAAAGTCGTACTTTATACATCTTTTTCACATTCTTATCATGACGAGGACGATGATGACGATGATGACGAGGATGATAATGATGATGGTGGTCATGGTGATGACATCACGATGATGATGGTATTGATAAAGCACTGATGCCTCCGATGGTAATGGTAAAGACATTGGTAATGGTGATGGTACTGGCTACGAAGAAGATGATAACGATTATTATTGTTATGATGATGACGATAACGACGACAACGGCGATGACGATGATGATGATGATGATGCTGCTGCAGATGATGATGATGATGATGACGACGATGTCGACGATCATGATGATGATAACGGCGACAAGGTTGATGATGGCGTTGGTGAGGACAGCAGGATTGGGAGAGCCTGAGGCGGACCTGAAGGTGATAAATGATGACACAAATTCGCCTGCGCACACATAAACACACGCGCACCGCTAAGCAGCACCACCATCAATCACTCAACGACTTACTTCCTTCCAGCACCGGTTGGACGCCAACCTCCCCAACCCCCTCTCCACGAAATCCACATTTTCTTTCAACACTCATGCCGTCTGACGCCGGAAATGAACCAATGGCCGGAAAATATAATCGAAAAATTATTACTATTATTATTATTATTATTATTATTTCGTTTTTCGACATAATTATTGATGAAGTTATTCTTATCAGATGTTCATCGTCGTCGACAGATGGCAACAAACTGCTACCAGAGTTTTAAGGTTCCGATCGTCAAAAAATCCCCAGCGACGATTAAAGCAGTTTTTTTTGTTTTCCTTCCTGGAAATTCCGGAGGGACGTTTCGTTTTCTATAAATAGCTTCCTATGAGGAGATTCGAAAGGAATTTCATCCAGAAGTGGCTCATCAAAGTTAAGGACATCAAACTTCGTCGTCATTATAGTCATCGTCGTCGTCGTCGTCATCATCATCATCATCATCATCATCGTCGTCGTCGTCGTCGTCATCATCGTCATCATCGTCATCATCATCGTCGTCGTCGTCGTCATCACAGCCACAAACATCGTCATCATCATCGACGTATTCATTTTTCATATGAATCAGTAAATTAAATCCTAATATTGCATTTGTATTTATTTATTATTATTCCGATTTATAAAAATATTCCGAATATAAAAAAACAAATTCATTACACATTGAGGGGGGATGGATGGATAACATGAGGAAGTTAATGACAATAATAATAATAATAATAATAATAATAATAATAATAATAATAATAATAATAATAATAATAATAATAATAATAATAATAATAATACAATTTATAAT
>MPNW01001125.1:8728-20928 GCA_011800805.1 Hirudo medicinalis
AATAATAACAATAATAATAATAATAACAACAACAACAACAACAACAACAACAACAATAATAATAATAATAATAATAATAATAACAACAATAATAATAATAATATTAATAAAAATGAAAATAAGAGTCATAATAACAACTCCTTAATTCAGGATTTTCATTCCAGTCGATGACACCAATCTGGAAGTCGTCTGCTCCAAAACCCGAAAGTCACAAACAACGTCACAAGTGTGACTCCCAAGCAAGTGCTCACAATTTATTGACACGGTGCGTGACTTGGTCACGGCTGGCCAATGAAGCGTGAATGATAACATCTGCTGATCATTGACACCAATCAATTGACATGAAGTCATCCATGCACATCCAATGAGGAGTGTCTCTTGATTGGTCGGTCGAGAATGGTAAACATTGCTTTGGGGCTTTTTTGATTAAATTATAAGTTAATTACTTTATAATAATTAATTTCGTAATAAAAATTAATTGTGATAATAATAAATATGCTATTTTAAAAATAATAACAATAATAATGATATTGACATAATTAAAAAGCTTTTACTTATTGAATTATGAAATAAAGTCAAATCAATTAACAATCATTAAATTCATAATTAAAACAAATAACTATAAAATGATTTTTAATTCACGAAAAATTGGTCCACAGGGCATTGTCCATAGACTCGGACAACAAAGAGCAGCCTTGTTTGGACCAAGGCAGGATTCGAACCCCGGTTGTCAGAATGAGGATGGAAATCGAGATTTGTTTGAAGAAACAACATTAACTTGTCAGCTGCAATGTAATTGTTGAGCGATGCTTCACAACTATAGCAACCTTCATATTTTAATGAGCTAATTATAATATTCAAAAGAGCTAATTATAATATTCAAATGAGCATCTCGTTAGATTATAATATGTTAATTATGAGTAACATGGGTGATGATAATATGATTAAAATCTTTTCTTACTCATCTGATGACTCATCTGATATGTTTGGATTTTTAACCGGTAAAAGAAATATCATTGTAATTATTGATAATTATTTTCAATTATTCGTAACATCTGTTCAATTACACATATAATTAATTAATTACTGACCTAACTAGAAATGATTGATGAGGAGTTGACTGAACGCCTACTCACTTTGAATCTCTCAAATAAATTAATGATCTTATTCACATAACAACATGTCATCACCACTTGACCTTCAAATGGGGTTCGAACTTTGAACTCCTCGGGTAGCCCGTGGCGTGCAAGTGATTGAAAGTGTTGCCCTCGAAATTTTGACGATAAGGCGACATCAGGGAGATGCTAACAACGACCAAAGCGAACGACTAGCTGGGATTCGAACCTGACACCTTAGGGCTGAGATACAGGTTTGAGTGGAAATCATGGAATGGGTTCCAGTGGAAAGAAGGCTAAATGGAGGTGAACTGGTGTAGGAAACGTGTCAAACATGTGCTACCAGCAACAAAGAAAAGAGAAACAAAAACCTTTCAGCTTCGAAACTTAACGACAGATGAATGGGATTCATTCATTCATTCATTCATTCATTCATTCATTCATTCATTCATTCATTCATTCATTCATTCATTCATTCATTCATTCATTCATTCATTCATTCATTCATTCATTCATTCATTCATTCATTCATNTAATAATAATAATAATAATAATAATGATGATAATAATGATAATAATAATAATAATAATAATAATAATAATAATAATAATAATAATAATAATAATAATAATAATAACAATACGGAAAATAAGAAGAATAACGCTTCAAATTGGTTACTTTAACTCTGAAGACCCAAGACACCACTGGAACAAAATCCAAAACCACTCACAGATTTTATCACACTCGGTCCATCAATTTCTACTTTCCAATTCTTTGTGGTCTTTTGGACGGCAATCAGAAAACTGCTTGTGCGTACAAACTTACAAAACCTGTAGTCATCACGAACAACACCCCTGTTGGGGTTAGTGAGCTCATGTAAAGCTATGGCCAAGTCACAGTTAGGATATGCTTACGTGAACTTCTATATCCCAATATTTAGAGCCAGTGTTGGCCGTACAGGAGGAGGATGTTGTCATTGTTGTTGATGATGATGATGCAATTTATTTATAAATACAATTTATTTATAATAATATTTACAATTTGTTTATAACTTGATCTTGATTGGACAGATCACTAAGTCACTAAATAGTAACTAATTTAGAAATAACTTTACCAATAATCCCCATGATAGAACGAAAAACACCACTGACAGGATAGGTGTTGAACCTTCATTAGACGAGTTATCCGTGCACGTCTTTGTGTTGTCAGAGAAAAATCTCTTTATTTTTATTTTTTAAAGCCAATAATGGCCTTGTAAATCATGGAGGATGTGGAATTAATCTCTTATCTTCACGAGAGATCACTTTTTTGATCAAATGATATTGAATGTGACATCGTAATGATAACACTACGACATGACAATGAAGACAAGGGGTACGATAATGCCAGCTGTTATAGTTATGTAGTTCATTTATATAGCGCGACATGCCTAGCGTCAGAGGCGCTTCCTGTTAACAATTTATATAGCGCTCCTTCCCAAGGGCGCTTGCGGCAATGCAGGCTGGTTTTCGAACACGACACATTACGACTCTTGCCATTACCGCCATAATGCCTTCTCGAGAGAATTAGTACATAATAAATCATGTTATGTAAATCATCGCAATGCATAATAATAATAATAATAATAATAATAACAATAATAATAATATTTACAACAATAATAATGTCGCTGATAATAATAATAATAATAATAATAATAAATCATAAATCATAAATCATCACATTTGAATCATTGGAAACCAAATTATACATTGAAACCCTACAACATCAGACGATGCCAGTGACATTGGCTCAAAAAAAACTTATATCGTTGTTTGCAGAGCCACGATGTTCCTTTCAATGAATGTTATTCTTCTTCAGCTATCCTATCGGAGGTGTTTTAAATTTATAATAATAATAATAATAATAATGATAATAATAATAATAATGATGATGATGGTGATAATGATAATAACAATAATAATAACAATAATAATAATAATAATAACAATAATAACGAGGCTTTCAATAGACACGTAACTATATTTCTCAGCAACAATAGCAACAGCTGCACATGCAATCACGGACATACACACACACACACACACACACAAACACACTTACACATGCAAGCATAGATTTTCATATTTTATCTGTCGTGTCATGAGACCGAGTCCTTGGCGATAGTGAATCTCACTCACTTCAGTTATGACAGTGACAATAACTGGTCATGATAGCGATACCTGGTTACGATAGGTAACAAAATTATGATGGTTAACATTTTTAACATCATCATCATCATCGTCGTCGTCATCGTCGTCGTCGTCGTCATCATCATCATCATCATCATCGCTTTTGCACTTATTTCATAGTTGTTGCCATCACCACAACCATCATCACCATCATAATTCATAATTATTTACAACGACAAGCAACGTGTAATTTATTCATCGGTCAGACTGTGACAACGAAGATGACGGACGTCTTCAACAGTCTGCCAGCGAACAACTTAATCACGGGACATCTAAACTCGGCGTTTGACTTTTCGAAACGACGTCAAGCGTGACGTGCGATTATTTGTAGCCGAGGTTGTTGTCCGACAATGTGGCTGTAGTTGTAGTTGTGGTTGTGGTAGTTGTTGTGGTTGTGGCAGTTGTTGTGGTTGTAGTTGTGGTTGTGGTAGTTGTTGTGGTTGTGATAGTTGTTGTAGTTGTGGTTATGGTAGTTGTTGTAGCCACTCAGAGCTGGAAGGAGGTGAAATGTTTACAACGACAATCCGATTGGATGAGTAAAACTCATAAATAATTTAATGTCGTCGATAATTTGTCTAAACTGGCAAATGAAAACAAAAAAACAAAGAATAAAATATTTATTTCAAAAGAAGAAATGAAACGAAAATAACATCGTACATCGGATCGACAGCATTACATCTGCTCGGCGTAATTTGTAGTCTCCTCATCTAAACTCCACTCAATCGACAGCCCACTCAAAATCATCTCCCCAGAACGATTCAAGGGAAAAAAATTCGCACATGCATTTGATTTGCTTTATGAAACGCTCGAGCAAATGGGGTGTCGATGTTTGCATTCATCGGTGATTGCATTAATAATTCACGTCGTCATTCATTCACGCAAACAGTGCAGAGAAAGAAAGCGAGTAAAAATATCCTCGTCTCCCCGCGAGGGAACTTCACGTTAGCACGAAAGCCGAAGTTCTCTTATCCGATTGGATCCTATTTATGACTTGTCAAAAGTAGGCGGGTCTCCCGATGCCGACGGCCAATCAGAAGGTTTGTTTACGCACGGGGGTCGCCAATGGGAGTGGCCGCTCCCTTGACTGACAGTAAGAGAGAGTGGCGTCTGCTTGTAGCCGATTGGCTGGCGAGGCTGTGAAAACATTGCATGATGTTTTGACAGGAGAGCGGAGTGTGTGTTGTGCGAGTTGGTGTATTTATTTGCACTTGAGAGGCAGGAAAATTAATTTCTTTCCGCATGCGTGTTGCAAGTTTTCTCAGCCAGTCAGCCAGCGATCTCTTACCTCGATCTGAACAGCATTTTGAAAATAAAAAATACACAAAGAGATAGTTCGTTCCCGACATGATTGTTTAGGAGATTCTCTTGTTGTTTTTTGCTTGCCGATTTTCGGGAAAATTCTGCTAATTCTGGAATCAACTGGTTCGTACTTATAGAAAACCTTTGCAACTGGAAATCTGCACTCAAAGTCCATTTCGAAGTCGATAAAATCATGCAGATTGAAAATCTCATCAACACCTGCGATAGCTTCTTGAGACGACAGCAGCAACGGAATCAACCACTCTCTGGAAGCTACCATTCGGAGAAGATCCATTACGACGAGGTCAAGTCAAAAGATCCAAGTCAGGAGATATTTCATAGGTATCATCCGCATCTAGTTCAGGCCAACTTCCATCACAACCAGCGACTCTTTTTTCCCCATCTTCATCCGCAACTTCACGAACCACAAGATGATCCGGAAGTCAACAACAAGAGCGGATTGGAGAGCGATGTCGACGTTGACGACGACGACGTCAGCAACCACTCGTCCGAGATGAGCTTCAAAAAATCGGGCATCATCAAGCAGGAGAACGGTTCTGACGAAATCCCGGCTTCAAATTCCGAGATGAGTCCACGGTGTTCCATCGAAGAAATGGAGGACGACGAAGATTTTGACGTCGGCTCGGCGGACGACGAAGTAGCGACAAAATCGCCGACGTCCGCCAAGAAGGCAGCATCGGCGGCAGGAAACTCCAAGTCGACGGGCTCCAAGAACCACGTCAAGCCACCCTACTCGTACATCGCCCTCATCACCATGGCGGTTTTACAGTCCCCTCACAAAAGACTGACCCTGAGCGGAATCTGTGAGTTCATCATGAACAGGTTTCCCTACTACAAGGAGAGGTTTCCCGCCTGGCAAAACAGCATCAGGCACAACCTCAGTTTGAACGACTGCTTTGTCAAGATTCCCAGAGAACCAGGTTAGAAGTGTTTAAGTGTCAGCTTTGATATCATTACTTTCTGTAGGATTGTATCTTGTTGTGCAACAGCATTCACCAGCACACATGACAGATTAACATCCATTTGTCACCTCAATTGAAGACGTCACGTCCTTTATTGAAGTTATCGATAATTTGCCGTGTTAAAAAAATGGCAAGATCATAAAAGTTGTCAGATTTATTTATTTTTGCCTCGTGTAACCAATAAGAGGCCATAATAATCATTCTGAATTTCAATTAAGCGCTTATTCGAGCACAAAACTGTGAATTATTAATTGCAAAGTTGATATTTGTTTGAAGAAGATTCCTAAACTGAAGACGAAATAGTTAACTTCATTTATTTGTTTATAAATATCTGATAATTATCCAATAACATCGGGATAATTTATAATTAATTGGCATTAAATGCACAACAGAATCATTGAACAAAGCTATCATCGATCCAATACTTTTCAAAATGTTTCATCAAAATCCAAATGCAAAATTATGCTTCACAAGCTTATTTAAGATTATAAGAAATTGGCACTAACTGGCATTGCGATCGCCAACTGATGATTTCAACTAATGACACGAATAATGGGAGATTTGTCTTGTAAATCTTTTCCGCAGGGACTAACAATTTCACTGACTTCAAAGTTATCCATAGTTACACTTTATCGGTACTTGCGTCCGTATCAAATGATGTTTATAATGGGAGATAATGAATCAATGAACCACTGTTCTGATGTACTTCTCCTCAATGATAACATTGCCAGCTGAAAAAATACTCAGGAATAGTTGTGTCTTTGTTTTTCGATAATTTTGAACTTTTGTACCAGATTTGTGCGTATTTGTCATAATGCGAATAATGGATTATGTATGAGTTGTTCACGCGTAATAAAATAATAATAATTCCTATTAAAATATGTAAATATGAAATTTATATCGATGTTTAAAATACTAGCCGCGAATTACTTAACAAGATAACTTGTCAGTATAAACTTTTTTATTAGCTAATTTCGCTTTTATTAGCCAAATATGAAATGCTCTGACGATTATCGAGTTAAACAATCTATTTGGCTCACCAATCCTCTTTTGACTCCAGCTTCATTCGATTGGAAGAGTTCAACCCAAATGACTTTTTGGATGCTTGGTTTTGTGATGAACGGATTTATGGTATTGCATTGCATTGTAATGCATTGTATTGTATCGTATTCTATTGCATTGTGTTGCATTGCATTGTAATGCATTGTATTGTATTGTATTATTCTGTATTGTATTGTAATGTATTGCATTGTATTTTGTTTACCCGACATTTTGAATGCCTTTTGTAACCGAATAGGATATGAAGACAATATAATCGCCCGAACATTTATATAGCACCTCTTAAATTGTTTTATTTGTAGTTTTTTTTTGATTGGACACCAATCCTTACTAAACGCATTAATTTTGAAATGGTATCATTTACCATTCACGCTGACATCAACGGTCAACTACATTGATGATTACATTCATGTTAATTGCGTAACCTAAGTCATTAATTGGACGGTTTCAACATCTCAGAATGTCATCATCATCGTCTTTCAAATAGGTGTTTGTTATCACTAAAACTGATAAGGATTCAAAGCAAGGACCTTAGTAGTACAAACAGCGAAGTCATTTTGGATTTTTCAGAATGGGGAGGGGAGGGGGGCTGGGGCGGTTGAACCCTCAAAACGTAGAATGCAACTGGAGTCACGGAGGGCCCCTGCCCCCAAATGACGTCCCTGTGCCTTGGTTAATTTGATGGATACGACGTACCTAACTTCCGATTATATTACAGACTGACTGCAAATTCTATTAATTTGAATAACAAATAATAAAATAATAAATTTACATTTTTCTAATTTAAAAATAATATTTGTTAATAATTACAACGTTGCAATTAAGCGAAATATAAGTATTTAGAAGTCAAAACCAATAAATTTTGATAAAACTCTAGTCACAAAATCCATCAAAGCGAAGCAGGTAAGTTGGAATAAGAACAATAATACGTTTTATTAGACTTTTAAGTACTCATAAAATAGATTCACTTCTAATCATTGATAATTTAGAGAGCAAGACTGTAAATAAGAACATAAACAGGATTCCAATTTGATTACATTTTCCAACGTAATAACGAGCATCCTATTTTAGAAGGATTTTTGGGACTGAATCAGGTTCTTTAATGAGATTCAAACCAAATGAATCGAGATCAATAAAATAATGAATATGTCCAAATAATCAATTCCTCAGTTATTTTCATCTGCAAATATTTCCAGATTTAAATATAGACTTCGTAATTCCAGTAATTACAGTAATTACACATGTTTTTATGAAATTATTTTTCCATGTTGAGGTGGAAACTCTTAAGAAATTAGTTGACAGTCGAATCGGAGAATATAAGCTGGAATTAGTCAATGTACATTAAATAAAATGATGATGATAATAATAATAACGATAATAATAATAATAATAATAATAATAATAATGATAATAATAATAATAATACTGATAATGATAATGATAATAGTAATGATAATAATAAACAAGCTTTTATTTGCACTGAAAACAATATTTACGAGCAACTTCAGACTAGCGCTCGATTCAAAATCGATGCTTTTCAGCTTCGTTCGGATCAGAAAAATAACAAAATTATTTGCAACAATTTATTATTATTATTATTATTAATTTAATATTATTATTCCCTCCGAACTGGTCCTTCTTCGGTACGCATTCCGAGAGTTTTGATCGTCTAAGGCAAAGCTGGACCTCCTTTTCCATGTTCAGAAGTTGATTCGGAAGAAGTTGGAACAACAAGACATGGAAGATAACTTTATTATTTGACCACATTTCATCAGGATTTAGTAATTGTTGCTCCCTTGCAAAGCTAACTCAAGATGGATGGATGGATGGATGTGTGGATGGAAGGATGGATTGCTGGATCGCTGGATGGATGGATGGTTGGATCGATGGACGGACGGATGGATGGATGGCCACGTACCTGAGATAAAATGGAACGGCTTTAGATATGCTGGAGTCTTTAGAAACATGCTCAGGATTATTTCCTTAATTGGAAAAGCAGGAGAACAAGCCGTTTATTGGGGTTTATAATTAGGATCTGCATTTGGAAGGCTTGCTACCAGTGCTTAGATGAAGAATTTTGACAATAAACAAATTACTCGATCATTGATATTTTTAATTGTTTGTTAATAATTAAGATCAATTGAACAATTAGCTTATTTTTATAAATATTTTATTTTATTGCATTTTGGCAGAAATTTTGACACCCTTATGTGATCGTATCAAACATGGAGGCAGTGCAACTTCACACTGATTTATGTAGCGCCACCTCCCAAAGGCGGTGCCAACTGTTAACAAGTTATGTAATAACTTGACATGTTATTTATAATTAATTCAAGGAAATCCAGGCAAAGGGAACTACTGGACTCTCGATCCAGCTTCTGAAGATATGTTCGACAACGGAAGCTTTTTGAGGAGGAGGAAACGGTGATTAATTATTTTCTTATAATAATAATAATAATAATAATAATAATAATAATAATAATAATTATTACTTAAATTAATTAATGATTGAAATAATAATTACTTTACTTTGTGTATTTAATACATGTTTATTTCTTCACTTTAAAGACATAATGAAATTGAAAACTAAAATCCAGCTATAATTACCTCTCTTCGTCCTTCCACAAATATTTATCATCGCAAACGATTCCAAGCTGTGGATTCCAGAATCTTATGTTTCTTCAAAAATAAAAAAACCTCCACTCCCAGAACTTAGTCAATTATCGTCTGCTTATTTTCGCGGGAGTCCAACATTCCTGATCTCTGTTGTTTCATTTCAAACCATTACAACTTTCGATTAGAGAGATATTTATTTGATTTATTTGATTTATTTCATTTAACAGCAATTTGTCGCGATATTTCAGGATTAACAAATTTGAATGTATTTCGAAAATCTGTTGTATATGTTCTTAATGTTGTGTTGAAAATTGAAATTCAAATTCAAATTCTGAGTTAAATTGTAAATAAATATGTTTAATAATGTTCGCATATTTCACTTGTTTCCGTAGAATATGATATTAACATATTTTACGAAATATTTATTTTAAACTGGTGTTTTGGTTAAACAATATTATCGGTTAGAAATTAGACTTAATAATTGATCAAGCAATAAAAACACTGTGATGACAACAAATCAATCAATCAATCAATCAATCAATAAATCAATGACATCTTCAACATGTACGTATTTCCGGCATCAATGCGATTGTGAATTATTGCTTTGAGAATTCGGTTTGATTGAATGATGACGATTGACAGATTAATTGATTGCCTTCGACACTCCACAGCTTCAAGAGATCAAACACAGGAGCAGAGGCAGGGAACATAAATCACTACTTGGTGTACCATCCCTACGTGCACCATCCCCACCATCAACCTCATCAACATCATCCTCATCCTCATCATCTTCCTCCTCAAAACAAGCCCGTGATGCTACCGGGTATGTACTCAGTCCTTCCAAAGTACTCCTTCCACTTGCCGTCACACAACGAGCAGGTCCACTCCTACATCAACCATCAGCTCGAACACGTCGCCAAAGCCCTCCAACATCAGAATCTCCAACGTCACATTCAGAGGCAGTTGAATCCACCTTACTGCCAAACGTCTACTAACCCTACAGACCCCATGGCGTCAGCGGGAATGCTTCCCCCGGTCGTTCCCGCCCTTGCTTCTGGGGTGTCGATGGCTCGCGGGCCGTTGCCGTACCTTCGAGAAAGGTCAAACTCACCGGGGTCACCAGATCTCTCGAGGGTTCAAGACTTTTCAGTTGACAAGCTCAAGACCTCCAAGACGAAATCTAACGCTCAAAAGTTTCAATCGAATCGCTAATCAGCTGATTGGTCGATCGATTTGAATTATTATAATAGGATTTAATTTATTTTTATTTATGCGGCGCTTAATTGATAAAAATTATATTAATTAATACGAATAAATCGAATTAAATGTGGAATTTAAAAACTAAGTCTTGTTAAGGAATAATAACCTGCCTCACTTCATGCGACCTTTCGTAAACATCCATTCATACTTTTTATCGCAATCACCAACGAAAAAAATTTGTTTGAAACCTTTACAAGGCATCAAATTATTCATTCAATGAGTCTTCGATCATCGTTGAAAATGAAAACGAGAGAACCTAAGAAAAGCATTTGACACGACGATGACATCTTCATAATGCACCTTTCTTTGGGATTCGCATATCGGAATGTTTTCGTAACTCCTCTCAAATGATGACGAAGAATGCTACGTGTCTCTATTTACATCGCCCAAGCAATTTATCAAAACTCACATTCATGTCACTCAGACATTTCCTAGACTATGAAATGTAACAAGAATGTAATGAACTATTTGAGTTTGACAGTCGCTTCGTGAGAACCTAGATTTAGAGAAAACCGATTTAGAAGAGGATTTGTAATTTAATGTCACGAAAAGGTTTGCAAGCATTTTCGACTTTAGGATGAATAAATTAATGGCAACGCATATTTTTCAACAAGCAGTAATATTTGTTGATCAACAGCAAACGATAAAAGAGTAATAATGTCGCTACAGAAAATATGTTTCTCCCCAAAAAATCTTTCAAACTCTTGAGACATCTGCCATCCTTAACGATGCCATCTTTCATTTCAACCACACCATTTTGACAACAAAAAAACATCTTAAAAAAGTGTACCTTCCAACAACAACAGCAACAACAACATCAAAACATCAACTAGAGCAACAAAACACAAAACACGAAGAATCTAAAACAACACTCGATCCATTGTGTTCGAACCTCTTCCACTAAATCCTCAGTTAATCAGCAACAAGACCAAACCAACTTGCCTCGCTTGTCATAACTTATCAAGACCTTCTCGTCGGCTGTGCCGGAGTACTCCCTGTTTGTTTTTCTTATGTGGATGAATAACCATGGCTTGCTTGCTGGGAACGAAGGCCGAGTTCAAGACATGATTTGAGGTCTCGAGCTTCGGGCTATGGGTGGAAAAGATGATGACATTGGTGATGATGGTAATGATGGTGGTGGTGATGATGAGGTTAATGTGAAATTGTGAATAAACTTATTTAAACTGTTGCCAATCAATATTCAATTTACCAGAAATCAACTATAAATGCAATGGACATACAATGAATACAACAACAACAACAATAACAACAACAATGTTTTGTCAGATTATTGGACAAAGAGAAGGCCCACGTCACACACATTAATAATTCAATGCTGCACACAAAATATTGTTGTAAACAATACAATTCGGATACAAAAGATTTCTTCCTTCAACAAATTTCACTGTCACCTTTCATGAGATTTAGAAACCCTCTTAAACCCAATGACTTTCTCAAGCAGCTGCTGTTGGCTGCTGCCGATGATGTTGATGATGATGACGACGACGACGATGGTGATGATGATGATGGTGATGATGACGTCACGACGACGATGATGAAGATGACGATGACGACGATGACGACGACGATGATGATGATGATGATGATGATGACGATGATGATGATGATGATGGTG
>MPNW01001125.1:22151-40626 GCA_011800805.1 Hirudo medicinalis
CCATCTATCCGTTCCTTGAACAAAAATCGTTTGTTAAATTCAAATGATTTTGGCCATCCGTTCATTTATTCATCCATCCATCCATCCGTCCATCCATCCAACAATCCATCCATCCATCCATCCATCCATCCGTCCATCCGTTCCATGAACACAAATCACGTCAAAAGGATAGACCCAAGACTCAAGGCACAAAAGCCCAGGCTCGAGATCCAAGAGTCAAGACCGCTATCGAGACTCTCTGACAGCGTGCCTAGTTTTGAATGACTTAATTCCTTAATTCACTGTCAATGAGAAGTCATTATTTAGCGATGATTTCGGCAAAAGTCTATCGACTCAAATGTCATCCTTTGGCAGTTGTTATTGTCGTCTGGACTTCTGAATCTCGGTTTTGAGTGACAACGCTTCACCTCACATTTGAATGTCTGCTGAGTTCATGAATCAGTGAATGTGAAGGAAAGTGAAATCCAAAACATATTCTCGTCCAGGGATCAAAGTGTTATTATTGTTGTTATTGTTATTATTATAATTGTTATTATTATTGTTGTTGTTGTTATTAATATTATTGTTGTTGTTATTATTATTATCATTATCATTATTATTATTAATATTATAAATTATGAAAGTGGATGGCTGGACAGAATTATGAAGGAATGGACAAAAGGATGGATAAATAAATAGATGGATGGTTGGATGGATGGATTTATGAATGGATGGATGATCAAATGAACTGATAGATGGTTGGGTAGATGGAAGGACAAGCGAACGAATGACAGTTCGTCACGTGACAAGACAAACACTTTCTTGTCGTGTTGGGTTTATTAATAACAGCCAAAAGACACGTGTTCTTTTCATATGACAAGTCCTTCATCCCTAACAACTCAGGCGCTAGGGAGACGTCAGAAGCGCGAAGTAGATCAGCTGATGGCGCCGAAATATGACATCAATTAGCCTCTTCCAGATACTCTCATTTTGCGACATAATTAGTATCGATTGCATTATTAGTGTTATTAGTATCGATTATATTATTAGTATTATTAGTAGTATTAGTATTATATAATACTATTATTATAGTATTAGTATTATTTATATTAGTATTATTAGTGTTAATATATATATATATATTATATTATATATATAATATTAGTATAGATTATATTATTAGTGTTATTAGTATCGATTATAATTCATTCCTTGACGATGTAACAGAATCGTCTGCTGTAAATCTTGACTCTCCACGCAAGAGCCGCCAAAACAATAATGTAATATAATTTCGAATTATTTTTTTTTATCATATCAATCGCTTCTCTCGATAACGTATCATTTTAGATTTAATGCTATCTCGTATTTCATGATCATCTGTCCCTCTGCAATTCTTCTTGTGCAGATGTCTGAGACGCTGTTCACTCACTCACTCACTCACTCACTCACTCACTCACTCACTCACTCACTCACTCACTCACTCACTCACTCACTCACTCACTCACTCACTCACTCACTCACTCACTCACTCACTCAGCTCACCNCACACATCCACACACACACACACACACACACACACACACACACACACACACACACACACACACACACACACACACACACACAGAGACACACACACACACGTAGCGACACCCATGCTTCGAAATGCATTACACTTCCATGTGTCGTTCTTAATTGAAAGGATTTGTTCTCCTATGCAGGATAAAAAGTCCTCATCATCATCATCCTCATCATCCTCATCATCATCATCGTCGTCTTCGTCGTCTTCGTCGTCCTCGTCGTCGTTGTCGTCGTCATCGTCATCATCATCATCAGCAGCATCATTGACGTCGTCATCATCATCATCATCTTTTTCTACTTCTTCTTCTTCTTCTTCTTCTTCTTCTTCTTCTTCTTCATAATCAACATCGTCATCATTATATGCGTCGTTGTCATCATCATCATCATCGTCATCGTCATCGTCGTCTGAATCTTCCGTTTCCTTTTCCGCCCGTGACGTCACTGGGAAAATGGCGGCAGGATTTCCGTGATTCATGTAAACTGTTTTTTTTTCGTTTTAGACGGATGGATGGACGGACGGACGAGTGGATGGATGAATGAATGGATGGATGAATAGGTGGATGAATGGATGGATGAATAGGATGAATAGGATGGATGAATGGATGGATGGATGGATGGATGAATGAATGGATGGATGAATGGATGGATGAATGGATGGATGGATGGATGGATGAATGGATGGATGAATGGATGGATGGATGGATGGGTGAATAGGATGAATAGGATGGATGAATGGATGGATGGATGAATGAATGGATGGATGAATGGATGGATGAATGGATGGATGAATGGATGGATGAATGGATGGATGGATGAATGAATGGATGAATGGATGGATGGAGAGAAAGACGCGGTGGAAGTTAAAATGGAATTCCAATTGGAAGTTTAAAAACCTAATCAGCTCAAATGTCCATGACTGAAACAAGGCGTCAGAAATTCCGCTAATGGAAAATCCCGGAAACCTTAAAAAGAAAACCGAAAACCGAAAGCGAAACCGATACCGATACTTAATACGAGCCGGAATTCACGGCTCGTTGGAAAAATAACACCAAAGAACCAAAAAGCAAAAAAAAATTTTAAATTGGAAGCTCCTTAAACTTCATTAACGTACAGCGTCTGCCCTCTTGGATAAGATCTCGAGGATAAATTCCCTTTAAATTAAGAGGAATATAATCTAGATTAAACTTCTTTTTTGTTACTTTTTCAGATAAAATGCACGAAATGCCGATCGTGCATTCGGTCTGCTCGAGCCGGATGTTTAGAATTTCGAATATAAATTATTTATTAATGTAAATTGAACGTTCATCATATTTTCTTTTTGTTATTGGTGGATGTGGTAACGAGCTGATTATGTAAGCATCGATTGACAATTTTCATCTGCGTTGCTCGTTAGCGACATTACGAATGATATCTGAATTGATTTCATTAAATTATATAAATAATATTTACATTTATTAAATATTTAATTCTATTAAATTATATATAAATATTATTCTCCATTTTTTTAATTCTTTCTTTCATCACGACGCGGATCGTGAACATTCCGACTGATCAAATGGCCGTTAAAAATAGATACAAGATTTAATTGGATTTAAGCATATAAATGAATTAATGTATAAATATTTAAAATTCAGTCAGAAAGGAAGCATATTTAGGAATGCACGCAGAGGACTCCTGCAGAATTGTAATGCATTTAATCCGGAAGTCACAATCGCACAACTGCACACCGAGTGAAAGTAGGTATGAAAAGGAAAATAAATACACGAAACATACAAACTAGCCACGCATGCAATGGATAAATAATAAACAAACACAAATCGATACAAACTCCGATACAAACGGACCCATGCAAATGTTCGCGCAGGTCAAAACAAATGGAGTAGATTGAAATACAAACACAGAAAGATACAATTCCTTGCACAAGATGGCGACAGATGTAGAGGGAGTGATGCTTAGTACATCGGGTGAATTTGATGATGTTATTAAGCATGTCGTCGGATGCATCGATGCATGCATCAGATGAATTTTACACCGTCTACGTAGGTACCAACAATACAAGAAGGTATGCAAACAAAGGAGTCGCACAAAAGCTTTTACAAAAGATTGAAAAAACAAATTCACTCAGTCACTCACTGACTCACTGACTCACTGACTCACTCACTCACTCACTCACTCACTCACTCACTCACTCACTCACTCACTCACTCACTCACAAGCGCAAGCGCTCCTCCTCCAGATTCAAAAGGAAGAATACAGTGACAAACAAATCATGAATGCAACTGCATACAAAGACCTACAAAACGACAAAACTGCATACAATGAAATACAAAAAGAACTTTTGTGCAGAGATAGATGACAAACGATCAGCTCAATATACCTCCTCCTGTCTGACTTAGGAATAAAATGATATCCTTCTACTCAAATGATGATTCCATCTAGCTCTCTCTCTCTCTCTAGCAATAAATGCGAGCCAGTACGGGCTCAGGGGCAGTACATAACCCCATAAAAGGGGGATACCATCGACCGACTGTATCAAAGGCCAGCCGGGATGGGCCAGCCAGTATTCCTGAGCAGTTTGCAGGCAATAAGTCTTGGACAAGCAGGAATTTTTGCCGGGAAACTCACACACACACACTCACTCACTCACTCACTCACTCACTCACTCACTCACTCACTCACTCACTCACTCACTCACTCACTCACTCACTCACTCACTCACTCACTCAAAACAAAAAGAAAGTACTCAATTCCATCCATCCATCCATCCACTCATCCACCATTCCATCTTTCATTCGGCTGTCCTTACAGTTGTATTTATGTCAGCTTTTACAAAGGATTCCGATGAGCAACTAGAGTGGTAGTTTGCAAATTAGCAACATTCATTCAATAAATACACAAACATGTGCTCAACACATGTCTTCAACTTGTCTAAGTGGAATCACCGTTGTCGTTATCGTCAGCATCATTACCACCACTACCACCATCACCACCATCGTCGTCGTCGTCATCGTCGTCGTCATCATCATCATCACCATGATCGTTTACCTCGAAGTTTGTGAATTCATTCCCTCATATTTAAGTCTTGTTGCTGGTTGAAGCAATTTTGTTTGGTGAACTAATGTTGTTGTCATCTTCGCAGACGTCACCAACATCATCACCGACGTTATTGTCATCGTTATCATCATCATCGTCGTCGTCGTCGTCGTCAATTTGGTCGGATTCCTAACCTCATCGTCTCTGTCATCCGACTGAATGTGGCATTCCATCCATCCATCCATCACTCGGTTAAAAGACTTCATGTTTGTCGCTTTTTGTAGAGTTTGTTTAAACATTAATAACAATATTTCATTGTCAAAATTCCTTCACAAGAATCAGTCGTTCGTCTTTTCATCAGTCCATCATTTATACGCTAAGAGGTTTTGAGAGTTAAGACGTCCTAAGATGTCAGTTTATAAGTGGGATTCTGTTTGACAATGACAGAAACATATTAAAATGGAAAATTATACCAAATATTAATAAATTACAATTTATAATTGCTTATAATTACATTGTATTTTACTGTATTGAATAATAATTATTGTGAGATTAAATACATTATGTACTAAATATAAATTTATTGCACATTTAATATAATTATAACATTATAAATTATGTAATATATAAATTATGAATGTCATATATACAAATTATTAATAAATTTTGTAATAATATTTGTAATAAGTCATAGCAATGTTAATGTTTCTCATAATTATTATTCAATATTTTTCTTTAAATTACAAAATAACGAATGAAAATTAAATATTAAAAATTAAATAATTTTCTGTTATCATCGAATGTACTCCGTTTTTAATTCCATCCCGCCATCTGGCGAACATAATGTTATCGTCTGCTCGTCGGTAACATTACGATCCTAAATTACATCGTAATTAGCAGTTTAAGTGTAATATTAATTATAAATAAATGTGTCGTCATTAAATTATTAATTATATTAATAAATTATTGAACTGCTTTGTTGAAGATGATTGTTTTGGATTTATCGGATGCTTCATTCTTATAAACATAACATTTATACAAATTATTATTTTATACAAAGGGCGAACGTCTGCTGTATGAGTAATTGTACCCTGTTTACATCCATCGTAAACCGCTGGAATTATTTTGAAGATCGTTGGGTCCATGGGGGATAGGTCACAAAAATTATGTTTGGAGTGCAGGTTAGAAAAATAGATTCTTGTTCGCAATGGTAAGGGCAACAGTCGCAATGTGTTCATAACCCAGCCTGCACAGCCCTTTGGTAGGGCGCTGCATAAATGGTCGGGCGATTGTAGTGCCTTCACATCCATTCGGATACGTGAGGCACTCAAAAGATCGTCTAAATGCAAAAATGTTTTCAAAAGTGTTCCTGGAGACAGTTTCAAGTCAATAGAAAATATAGAATTTCTCAACAAAAGTCTTTCTGACGTTATGCAAGCAATGGAAAGCATTTGAAAATAAGATATTTAATAGTAAGATATTAAATAAATTTATTGTAGAATTTTTATAATTTATTATATTCTAGTTTTTGTTATTAGTTAATAAATTTTAATTACTCCGGGGACTGTTCTTTAGCAAGTCATCATCTACTGACACATCTGTTGAATTCAGCAAGACGAAGAAGAAGAAATCCAGTTCAGATTTCTCAGATGTCGAGAAATTAAAATAAAATTGATGATAAATTTTATTAATAACACTTGTAGTTTCAGTTGATTGAAATACGAATTAATTGGAACATTACAATTTCCAACATAATTTTGCAACTAATCAGGAACAGAATCCTGTTGATTAACAGAATTATTATTATTATTATAAAAATTATTATTCAAGACATTATTATTTTATAATAAATTATAATCATATTTTATATTGAAAATTGTGAAAAGAATTATGAAAATAAATACACAAAAATAAAAGCAAGTCATTCCATTCATAAACCACGTGCAGAGCCTACTTATAACATTTTTCTCTTTTTTTTTTGAGCCAAGAAACTTTCCCTCCTCGATTGAGATCAGCAGACGACTGAGCGAGAGTTTATAAATAGCAGAGCTTTAACTAAGTCATCGACAACTGGGTCAACCAATCAGATTTTGCCTCTGTTTTTAATTTATCATTCCTCCGTTTAGAAGCAGAAAGAGTTATTTTGTTATTATCGTGATATGTTGTCTCGAAAAAGATGTAAAATGACGGCGATGATGTTGATGATGATTATGATGATGATGGTGGTGGTGGTGATGATGATGATAATGATGATGATGATGATGATGACGACGACGACGACGACGACGATGATGATGATGATGATGATGGTGGTGATGATGATGATGAAATTGTTAGTCCCTGTGGAAAAGATTTACAAGACAAACCTCCCATTATTCGTGTCATTAGTTGAAAACATCAATTGGAGATCGTAATGCCAGCTAGTGCCAATTTCTTATAATCTTAAATAAGCTTGTGAAGCATAAGTTTGCATTTAGATTTTAATAAAACAATTTGAAAAATATTGGATCGATTATAGCTTTGTTCAATGATTCCGGTTTGTATTTAATCATCATGTGATGCTGGCTAAAAATGGCGTAAATTGATTATTGAAAATTGAAATGGTAAGCCAAAGAAAAGTCAAAACGTAGAATTAAAAATCAAATAACTCGAATTTAAATGAAATAAATATTAATTCACATTTCATGAATGCACGTGCTCAATTGTCCATTTTGAAATTGCTAAAAATCACAATTCGAAAATCTGAGAACAAAAAGGAGAACCTTTTTGAAGTTCGAATTTCTTCAAACGTTTGCAAAAAGATGCAAACTTATTCACGAGAGTTTTCATGTCCGCACGATGTTTGCATTGATTTAAAACATTTATTACAAAAAAAGTATTTATTTCGAGATATTGCTTAACACCCGTAAAAATCAAAAATTAATTGTGAAATATTAATATTTGAAATTGAAATGAAGGATTACTCAAATCGATATTTGAGAATATTCCCATCATTTCGATGGTTTCAAAGTGTTTGTTTTTTGTATACAACTATTACATGCCTCCATTTTTGTATCCGCAACAACACAACAACGGCAACAACCATCATCACCATCACAACACGAGAGAACAAGAAATCACCATCAGACCCACATTATCACCAACAAACTCCAACAGCCAAAGAATCCTCAATCGACCCCCCACCGTTAAAAACCCAAAACCTACCCACCCTATCGACCACCTGCATTCTCACTCCTCTACTCGTACATCCGACGCACGCAGACGGTGGACGCACGTGCAGCTTGAGCAACATCGACTGCAGGCGCAACCGAAGTTCGACTCTCGATCCATCAATCGAGGATGCTGGCTTAAAACTGGTTGCAGCAGCACTCTGGAGAGTTTGTGTGAAGTTTGTCTACTTTCGTAACTTTCATCGATGCCGTATCAAGCAAGCTCTCACGCAGACTCTCTTGAAAATTATTTCTGATTAATATTCATAATAATTCATTTGCATCGATAATAATATTATCGAATAATTGAAGAATTATATATCCATAATAAAGTTACATAATCTCCTGGTGTTTCAATTGTCTGCGAAATTACAAAGAGACAAAAAGTGTCGATCGAGGTGAGCTCATTCTTTGGACAAAAGTTATAATAATTATTAAAGAATTATTTGAAAAATGTGTTCATTATTATTATTATTATTATTATTATTAGTGAGTCTTTTCACATATTTAATGCATTAATCTCTTTAATTTGGACTGAATTAACTAGGAAAATGAAAGAAATGAGCAAATTGTTGTTGTTAGTGGACTACAACCGTTTCGTATGTTCTGAGGGGGATGATCAAAGCGAACTTTTAATCATACGCGTGATTAGAATCACATTATGCAAATAATTTTATAATTATGCAAATAAATTCATAATTATGTAAATAAATTCATAATTATGTAAATAAATTCATAATTATGTAAATAAATTCATAATTATGCAAATAAATTCATAATTATGTAAATAAATTCATAATTATGTAAATAAATTCATAATTATAATCAGAAGATAATAAAATATATTTTAACGGAAATTCCTGAGTCATCAAATCATGACATGATTCAGCAATTGGAGTCAATCTCCGATGATGATTATTGAGATGAACATGCTCTTAAGCACGATGAATAATAAATAATAATAATAAATAATAATAATGATNGAGATGACTAATGGATGTAGGTCATAAACACATCATGCAAACTATGGATGGTTGTTGTTGTTGATGATGATGATGATAATAATAATAATAATAATAATAATAATGATAATAATAATAATAATGATAATGATAATGATAATAATAATAATAAAAACACTGTTTTCAAGTGATTACAAGTAATAATTTGGATATTAAGTCATAAACACACTGCTTATAAATTCATTATTTTTATTATTTTTATTATTATTAACGTAATTGGAGAATGTAATAAATTTGCTTAATTATTATAATTGTTTTTATTTAGTTCGTTAATTGATTGCTAATTATGAGGATCTATTGATGACATAATTTGAATTATCATAATAACTTGATCAACATAACAACACAAACTGATGTGCCATTTGCCGTCTCAGTTCCGATGATAGCAGTGGCTCCAGATTTCAATTTTGTTATCTTGGATTACAGTCTATTTTCATTTATATGAAAAACCTAAGAATTATTTTATTAATAAAAAAGATTTTATTTGAAATTCTAAATTATGATCGTTCTTTCATTAATTCTTTCTTTCTTTCCTTCATTCTATCGTTCATTCATTTTACGAATCAGATGAATATGCGTAAAAAAATAAAATTATTTCTAAACAAATGCGTTTTTAAACTTGTCTTTGCATGGTTATGCTTGCTCGATGAAACCTATCTCTCTCCGAAGATGTCATCGAGATTGTAGACTTTGATCAGTCGGTGCACAAGATTCCTTGACGTTATCCATGACTCCAGTCACTAATATTTGATCTACAAATACTGTTTTCATTAAACGATATAAATGTTGCAAACAAATTTGATCATCTGTAGGGGGAGTACAGCCTCAACCATCCTCATTTTGTACGTACAAATAAAACTTTTAGTTATCATTATCATACTTGTGGAATATCACAAAATCGTTTCATCACATATACTTACGTAGCTCTGCCACAATGTGGGTCTGAGTACTGGATTCATATTGTAAACAACCGCATACAACTGTGATCTTTGTCGCTCTGTTGAAAGCTGTGAGGGTGCTTTTAGACAGATAGGCAAATGAATTTGTATCACAAAGTCTACATTGGTGCACATCAATGTTTCGCATGCCTGAGCGACAGATCCATTGGGTCTGTTTGACAGTGTTTGTCAAGTGCTCAAACAATCCTGAAGTCAACTTGTGACTATAAAATGAGAGTCTCTGCTTTTCACTTTCAGATCACTTTCATCGTGCTTGTCGTTGGTCGTTTTTCGTTACAAAATTTAGAAATTGCCGAGCGGATAAATTCTATTTTCGTTTTTATTTTATTTTTTTTTCGAAATTCTGCAATCGAGCATTTGACAGACGAATTAGGATCGTTAAGCACGATTATCTGACAAAGATTGCTCTTCTCGTTCACAGCTCTAGCTGCTGCGTCGTTGGAAATTACAGAATGAGTTATAAGCAGAGAACCGGCCAGACTGGCTTCTCGAACGACTCCAACGGCTACAAGGTTGATCACAGGTCGGAAACCGAGCGACGTTCTGAATCGAAAGAGACGAAGAAGCTCCAAGATGGACACGAAATTCACAAACAGGAGACGAAAGTCGTCAACCTGGAGGAATTAAAATCCAGAGAAACTTCGAGAATTGCCACGGCCGAGGACGTTCGAGCCCTTTTGGAAGCCGAATTCGAGGGCATCCGTGAGATCCAGACCAGTCGCGAGATCAGCGTGGAGGAATTCAACTTGATCGAGTCTCAGTTCCGCAAGAAGCTCGGCTCCAAAGTGGATTGTCAGACGGAATTCAAAGAGGAGCATAAGTTAGAGAACGTTCTCGAGAGCCCGCAGTGGAAGACTCAGTTTGGCATGCCTGTTTTCACTAAGAACGAAATCGTTGACGTGAGAGAGGCGACCGTCATCGAAAAGAACTACCCCGATCCCCAGCTTTCAAAGGTGTCATCGGGCAACGTATCACTGCACAAGACTTCGCAGCCTGGAGCCGAGTCTGGAATCAGGACGACCGTGACCACGGACTATCCCGAAGGTTCTCTTCGCCACGAAGCCAAACAAAAACGACATGTGATTGAGGAGGTTTTCATTGAAGATTCTGATAAATTCTACGAGAAAACATCTGCAAAGAAATCAAAAAGAGACGACTTGGATTACGTTGGAGATATCGGAGCCACTGTTCAGGTTAGGGGACTTGCGAGCAGTCGTGATGACGATGTAACACTGAGAGAACACAACAGACATTTGATGGAAGTCGATGCTCCAACTGCAACTCCCCGCAAAAAGAGAACGACTCAAAGCGAATTGGTCGTTGAAGACACGAATCTCTTCATAGACGAAACACAACGTCACAGCATGTTCAACCAGGACTACAAGATCAAACCCATGTACCCAGAGAAGTCCAAAGCGCTGACGAGTCAAGACGTGGACGTTTACTTTGTCAAAGAACAATCGAAAGTCGGCAACGACAAGGAAAACACTTCCCACATGACGAGTCGTTCTGGTCCTCAACAAGAAATCGTCGTTGGGGAAATTGGAACATTCAGAGAAGGAACGCTGGATACCGAGAAAAACAGATCGGTGGAAAAAATCTACCAAGACGCTTCAGCTGGAAAATCAAAGGGCTTCAAAAAGCGACTGAACCAGAAAGATATTAAACTGCTACCAAAACTGCGCCAACGACAGGAAGAGATAGTTATCAATGATCCAACAGTTTATGACGAAACTCAGTTTCTGAGCCTGAGGAAGGCCCAGAAGAAGAAGCGTCTTTTCGAGAACACCAAAACCTTGCCTGCGAAATTCGGCAAAAAGTCAAAGACTCAAATGGACAGAGAGGTGGATTTGATTTTAAAAAAGAGCGAAGAGGTTGCTGAGGGCAAGCACGTCTCTCCGTTATCTGACGTTCCAGAACAGGTGGTGTTGGATGATCCGGATGTTTTCAGAGAAGCAACATCAGTCAAAAAGAAGCAAAACGTTTCTCACAGCTCTCTGGAAAAACAGCAGAAGCAGTTGGAGAAGATGGAAAGAGAAATCGAAGCCAGGGCACTGGAAAATTCGGAGTCGGGGAAACAAAAAGGTCCTCAGGAGGAATTAATCATCGACGACCCTGAAGTTTTCCGCGAAACAACTCTGAAGAGGAAGAAGCAGGAGAAAGCACCTCCCAGCAAGATAATGAAGGACATCATGCAAGATATTGACGTCTTGACTCAAGAGGCTCGGAAAAGCGGCACTGAAGAGAAATATTTGAAGATGGATGAACTGGACTCAGCAAAATATGTTGAACAGTCAAAGCCTCATCAACGGGAACTTGTCTTAGAAGATAGCACCGTCTATAAAGAAAACACCCTAAAAAAATTCAAGCCTGCAGAAGTAACGAGTGAATCAAAGGTTGTTGATGGAACATATGTGACAACACACTCAACCGATAAACATCAAGGGGAAGTAATCGTCGATCAAGACAAAACTGTAACAGAAGTTATTCACAAAAAGCAGAATGCTGAGGCTGAGACCGGTTTGACAACGGCTGATTTGAAGGCAGATAAAGCCATAAAATCTGAATCTATCCATCATGCTCAACCCGAATTAGTTGTAGATGACCGCCTTCTTTTTTCTGACCACAACAAGCCCAAGGATATTCACCTGGAGCATGGAAAGGCCATCCAAATGGCTGAAATTGATGACTTCGACATACCGGAATTGGACAAACCGGTGGAAAAACAAATTTCGGAAGCTAAGCCGGAGAAGGCAGATAAGAAGTCAAGCAAGCCAAAGAAATTTCTCTTTAAGAAAAAGAAAAAATCCCAGGGTGAGTCAGTGGTAGACGAATCGTTTGTTTATGAAGACGCCGCTAAAATTAGAGTCCCTGAAGTCTCCAAAAAGGGCGAAAGTGAAGCTAAAGTCTCTGGACCATTGTCAGGTAAAACATTCTGGAACTGGAACTTCGGTCAACACAAAGCGCAGCAGGAAGTGATTAAAGATGAAAGTCACTACCACGAAGACAAGCCCGAGGATGATGGCAAGAAACAGCCGGAGGTTGTGACTGAACATACCAAAGAAATCGAAGAAGGCGCTTCGAAACAAGTGACCACAATACAACCTCCCATAAACTTCCAAGACTCAAATGTGGACGTTGAAATCAAAGAAACACCTGCCGATCTGAAAATCATTCAGGAATCTTCTCACAGGGAAGTTCTGGAGTTGCAGGAAACAAAGCCAGATCAGATGAAGCTGGACGTTTCGACAGTCGTCATATCCAGACCTGATGTGGTGAAAGTCGATGAAACTCAAAATACTTTGACCGTTGAAGAAGAAAACAGACAACTTCCTGAAGCCGAAAAAGAAGAAACTGAAGTAAAAGAAGCAACTAAAGAGAAACATAAGTTTAAGATCAACCTTCCTAGCTTTCCAAAACCTCATTTTGGACATAAAAAACAACAGGAAAGCGCCACAGACGAAAAAGTGACAGTGGTCGAGAGTGTAGATGCAAAGATCAAAATGGAGCCTCTTCGAGTCGTTGAAGAGAAAACTTCGAGCGACGTCAGAATTGGCTCTGATGTTGACAGTGGAATTCCACAGAAAGAGGTCGTCCGCGAACAAGAAACGATTGCTGTGGAAGAAACTCAAAAATCCTTGGAGGTTTCTCAGCCGACAGATCAAAGTGAAAAAATAGATCAAGGAGAAGAGATCAACGATGCCAAGCAGAGCAAACCAGTCCCTCATAAATCGAAGTTCCATTTTCCGAGCTTCACAATTCCCAAGCCGCACATTAATTTTGGTTTCAAAAAACATCAGCCAGAAGCTGTGGAAGCAGCTGAAACTGTTGTGGTTGAAGAGTCAAAGGTCGACGAAACGACTACAAAGGATTTTGAAAAGAAAGCAGAAGGTAAGGACTTAACTTTAAGAGAAAATACAATTATCCAGGAAGACGTGTTTGTTGAGGAGACTCACGATATCACGAAAGAAATTGGCGCGGCTAAGGAACAAAGTCAGTCAGAGGTAGAAAAATCGATGGACCCCAAAGACAAAACCCTTCCAGAATCGCTTCATGCTGAGGATTCCAAAAAGGATGACGATAAATCTCACGATCATAAGTTTAAAATCAATCTACCACATATTCCAAAGCCCCACTTGAATATCCACTTCAAGAAAGACAAAGATGGAGAACAAAAAAGTGAAATTGATCAAGAAAAAGAACCGGAAGAGGAAGTAAAGGAAGATGTCAAAACTGACAAATTCAAGTTCACGGTGCCCCATATCAACCTTCACGTTCCCCATATTCATTTCGCTTCAACGCACAAACAAGACGAAGTAGTGGTCGACGATAAAGAAGTAATCTCTGACAGCAGCAGACTGCTGATTGCTGAGGGTAATCCAAAGGATAAACTTGATACTTTTACAGTAGAAACAGAAGTAAGCGTCGATTCCCAGCCTTTTGAAACACCAGAAAATACCGAATCCAGGATTATAGAAAGCAGCGAAGTGAAAGAAAAGTTGCCTAAGCAAGAAGTTGTTGAAACGGATGCAATTCAAGTTTCAGAAGAAAAGGTCGAAACCTCCAAGAAGGAACCTGTCAAGGAAAGTGGAACGTTAGAAGAAAAAGGCAAAAAGAAGATGAAATTCAACTTTCCACATTTCAGTTTGCCGAGATCTCACGGAAAACAAACCGAGGCCGTTGCCAACGAGGCACTGGTTGTAGAGGACAGTACAAAGCTGAAGTTGTCAGAGAATAAAATCGACGATGTTAGTGGCGAACATTCAGATGAAACAAGTGTCGACAAGGACGAAGTTGACAAGGAAAAGAAAAGCGATAACAAGTTCAAGATTCGCCTCCCAAAACCTCATTTCAAGTTTGGTTTTAAAAGCAAAGAGAAGCAAAAGCCTCAAGAAATTGAGAAGGAAGTTACCAATGAGAGCGTTCCAGTAGGTTTTGATTCGAAAGCATTAAAGCCTGATATATCCGAAAAAGAGCTTAAAATTCAACAGGAGGAGCAGCAAAAAGAGGTTCCACCGGCTTTTTTAACTCAGCCAGCTTCAGAGGAAATTACTGAAACAGTAAAATATGTTTTGGATGCCGGAGAGGACATTCCTCCAGGACCTATGACCATCAAAGTCGACCCGGAAGAGTACAAAGTGCTGATCAACAAGCATAAACTTGGACCGAAAAATGTCGTCGATTCTAAGCCTTCTGAGGAAATCATTGAGTTAAACAAAGAAGCTGATGTCCAACTGCCTCAAGTGGTTGAACAAGTAGCCGTATGTGTGCCCTACTATGAATACGAGCCAAGTGGTAATGAAGGTGAAGCAGATGTTTTACCTGAAAGTAAGCCATTAACATCTTCAAAGACCGACACTGGAGTGACTTTGGATGCAAATGTTCCCGAACAACCAAAGGCAGATGAAGGACAAACCTCAAAACCATCGGAGGAAATATTGGAACCAGAAATCGCTAGTCAAGAAAAACAAGAAAAAGATGTCCTTCCAAAGAGCAAATCAAAATTCCACTTTCCATGCATCAAAATGAAAAAACCCTTCTTGAAAAAATGCGAAGATGCAGAGCCCGGCAGTGAAGACGACCCAGCGTATGGAGAGGTTTCTACAGAAGAGCTGAAGGAAGATGCGAAACAGTTAGAGGGCAAGCCCGTTTATGAAAATGTGGAGTCTGACAAATCTGACAAGACTTCTAAGAAGAAGCATCAAGTCTTTAAGTCTCTGGGAAAAAAGTCAGTTCAGGAAGAAATAGTAGTCAACGATGCTCACATTTATACCGATAATTCCACGCTTGGGAGAAGATTATTAAACAAACTTAGGCATAAAGACAAAGTGGCACCCGGAAGCGCACCGCTCATAGTTGAAAATGACCTTCCAGAATCAGCCGAGAACAGACAGAAGGGCGACCAAGAAGCTGACGAGCAGGCTGTAGTTTCCTCGAAGCAGGCAACTCTTGAAACTGAAACTTCAACGCTTGAAAAACATCAATCCGAATCAACAACCCACCCGGATCAACAAGAAGATTCAAAAGATCAGCAAGTATTAATTACAACTCAGGATGTCTCTCAAGTGGAAGCCAAAACTTCTCACTCTGATGATGGCGGACGAGAGGTTGATTCCAGCACTTTGGAAAGTTCAAAGTCTGTCGAGAAGGGTTTGAAACACAAGAAGCAAGACGAATTGATAGTCGGGGGAGGTAGCATCATCACCGAGCCTCAGACATCGCCTATTCACAAAGCCTTCCACAAACTTGGAAAAAGCAACGAACAAATAAATGCCCAGTCTAATCAAGAAATGCACGAACCTGAAAAGGTGATCAAGAGGAAAGAACATGGAAAACTGACTTCTCTTTTCCACAGATCGTCCGGAGAGTACGACCTGGATCATCAGAAAAGGACCAATCAACCGCTGGTTGAACTCATCAGCAGCAGGTCTAAGCCGGCAGAAGAATCTGACGCTCCTGTCTCCGCTCAGGAAGAGAGCTCGTGGTCGATAAACTATCGCAAGAACTTGACCCTTGATGCCACGAATCACTTAACCTTCGAATCTGAATACGACCCCGACCAAAGTGTGTCCGTTGAAAACGTCCAACTCTTCTGCCCCACTGCTCGCAGAAGTTATCGTAAACAGGTTCAAATAGATGACTTCGATCTTCTGCGAACAATAAACGAGACTGGCAGTTTCAAAACCAGCACTCCTAAGAAAGCTGAAGGATCAGGAATTAGCGACGCCACAGTCTCCGATCTGGTCGAAGACAGTTCGATCATAACACCGAGCAAAGCGAGCACATCAGCGACAGAACCAGTCAAATGGACTAGCTCGCAGGCCAAGAACACTTCCTACTTCAGCACATTGCCAGAGTTCGCGACAGTCGACGACCAGCAGAAATCGCCTCATTTCGTCGTGGTGGCCATCGACTTTGGGACGACGTTCAGCGGTTACGCCTTCAGCTTCAAGAACGACGTGGACAGCATCCACATCATGAGGAAGTGGGAGGGTGGCGATCCGGGCGTCGTCAACCAGAAGACACCAACCACTCTTCTTCTGACTCCTGACAAAGAATTCCACTCGTTTGGTTTTACGGCCAGGGATTTCTATCACGATCTGAGTCCAAAGGAAGCCAAGAAGTGGCTCTATTTCGAGAAGTTCAAGATGGCTCTCCACTACAATGCGGTAAGTTTGAGATTCATGTCTTGTTTTCTTTCCCAAAGAGGCTTATTCCAGACTTCTAATATTATTATTATTATTATTATTTTTTTCCTGAGACCCTAAATGATTGAAATTGCATTTACGTCTAAAGTTAAAAATATTAAAGATAAACACTTGATTTTATCGGTGCCACACCGGTCGAAAACACTTTTGAAATCACTTTTCATTTTTTTGTAGAAAATCTAAGCAGCTGTCTAAAAATAAGTAGCGTTTTACTGAAAGTTTATTAGACAAGAAATGGATGGATTGCTTAAGCCAGGACGGGATAAGCGAAAACAGATTCGGTTGGCACAATGTCTTCTTCCTCACGAAAGAAAACAAAGTCCTATTCATCTGTGAAGCTCATTTTCTTAGAAATCAGTTATTCATGACCAGATTGCCAGTTAGATCGAACGATTTGTCTAAAAACTTTTATTAGCATTAATTATACATCGTCAACAACATTTTTCAACATGTTTCAACAAACACAACTCTCGAGAGACTTTGGAAGAAACTAACTTCTAAAACAATAAAATTCTGAGGCTCGGAATTTCATCCGAGGCAGCTGCTCGCTCTTTTTACAGCTGAGCGAATCGACTCTCCTCTTGTTTATCACCATCTCGCTTTTTCCTCCTCCGACAGCTTGACTGTTTTCCACTAATTTCGTGCCACCTCCATCTTTTGTTTACCTGTTTGTGGAGCTGAGAGGATCCTGGATCGCGAGGTGTACGGTTCTAGTCGACAAATTTAGTGAACGTTGTTCGTCAGAATTCTTTTATTCAAGCTCTATTCAATTTTTTTCTTCAATTTTATTTTTAACTGAAACATTTCAGAGTAATTTTAGAGTAATTCTTGCACGTTAACAGAAATGTCTTTAATGACGATATCAAGGCACATATATCGGTCGGTCGGGCTTGCTATCCATTTACAGTGCTGATATTAGTATCTCATTAACATCTGGTAAGGCACTGCTATGATGTACCACGAGCTACTTAAAGAGAGATGCTCACTTAGACTCAGAAATGAGCTCAAATAATTTTTTTTTCTGAAAAAAATTAGCAGACTTTAAGTCAGTCTTTGGGAATAATTTTGAAATAAAAATAATTGCAATGCAAGAACACTGAAGGCCCATTCAACAGTTTTTTTAATATTCAAAAAATTCTTTATTTATAAATTATGTGATTTTACTCCTTATAATTGCATATATCATTGTTGGAATTAACACGCATAATGGTCTTTCATTTAAACATTGCCTGCACTAACTTTGGAAATCAGAATTTTGAATAGATGGGAACCTGGGTGGATGAAATAATAGAAATAATGAAAAAATTAATTATCCAACAATGCAACAACAACAACAACAACAACAACAACAACAACAACAACAACAACAACAACAACAACAACGACAACAACAACATCGACAACGACAATTCCACTGTTATCTGTCCACTCCACATTATATCGAACTATATTCGAGTCCGGTAATTTCGTTGGCAGCAGTTCAT
>MPNW01001125.1:45069-56980 GCA_011800805.1 Hirudo medicinalis
ATGTGAATTTGGAAAATGCATTTTGATATGCACAACAACAACAAGAACAACAACAATAATAATAATAACAACAACACAACAACAACAATAATAATAATAATAATAATAATAATAATAATAATAATAATAATAACAATGATAATAATAATAACGTTATTAGTAATAATAATACTTATTTAATGCTGGTAGTAGGTTGTTATTCGTAGCATCAATTTTCAAGCTGATTGGTAATTAAAATTTATTTTCATGTTCCGTTGTAATCAATAAATAATTTTCAGTTCACTTAAGTGAATGACAATTTTTAAGTTCAGCTCTGCCGACTACTTTTTAAAAGCGAACAATTGCTTTCCAGACGAATCAGCCTCATGGAGTCAAAGCGTGGCCTCAAATGCTCTTTCCATGTCTTTCCAGAGATGTCCGTCGCCCACGTCGTTCCCAGTTTCTATCGGACACGAGATTGACATAACAGGTACGTCAAATGAGCCAAGCATATGTTCAATAAATAAATAAATAAATAAATAAATAAATAAATAAATAAATAAATAAATAAATAAATAAATAAATAATTAAATCAATCAATCAATCAATCAATCAAACAATCAATCAATCACGATGCTTAATTACTCGAGCTGGCGATGATGTATCCATCAATGTTGTTTCCATCTAGAGCCTGCAATTTTTTGTTACCGCGATCCATAAGTGGGTCGGTCGCTACTTGTACTTTTGCTCAAGTACACGCTTCACGAACCTGTACTCGTTATTCGTACTTGAGAGTGCCTTCAGTACTGTGCACAAAACTAAGTCAAAAGCTTGCCACATTACTTGGCATGATTTAGCGCTTGAGAAGATAATCATGAAGTTCTAGAGTTCCTTCGTGCTAAATTCTTGAAACGCTTTTAACGATGCAGCCGATTAAATTTCAAATAAGAGTGCAAATAAATTTGTCAAGAAGGTTTTCTCCGAAATTTTTACCGATAATCTCTACTAGTGGTTTTATTAATTAAAATTCAGTCCGAAAACATTGCCCTTGACGATTCATTACGTTTCCAATATTTAGCTGGTAACATGACTTCATTTTTTTCTGCTTATTAAGAATTAAGTTATTACAATAGTTAATAATTATGATTATTAATAATTATTACATTAATATACATATAAATATAATTATTTTATACATGTAATGTTATTATTGATAATTACAATATTTATTGTAATAGTTAATAATTCAATTAATAATTATTAAGTTATTAAGAATTTATTTTTCAGTGTTTTGGCCAAATTAACCTCAGTATTGAGAGTATTACATGTACTGAAGCTTAAGATCATAATAAGCTTAACTTAATTAAATTATATTTAATAATTATATCCAGTAATTTTATTTAGTTAAAGTATTTATTAATTATTTTATGTTGCTTAATCGTCAATCAATTATTAATCAATTGAGAAACAAATCAATAATCGATTTGAAATAAATTTCTCACGAATGCATGATTATTGACAATTAGACAAACCAAAAAGCCCGAGAATAATTAATGAATTTTAATGTTTTGTTGCTTTTAATCCTGAAAATTACAAATTTATTTCAAAAAGAATTCAATCAAGGACTTCAGTGTCAACAGACAATTAAAGCTGAATTGTCCTCAGAATTAACTTATTAACGCAAACAAAGCTAAAAAAAACCACACCTAATGATGAATAATTTATTCATGAAAGCATTATTTTTAATGAAACCAAATAAAAATGTCAACTAATTTCCAAGAATGTAGCGCAAATCGAATTTATATTCAGCAGACAGAATTTGTCGTTTATCATCATTATCGTCATCGTCATCGTCATCATCATCATCATCATCATCATCATCATCATCATCAGCAGCAGCAGCATCAGCATCATTATCATTATCATTATCATCATCAAATCAATACATTTATTATTATTATTATTAATTATTATATTATTATTATTATTATTATTATTATTATTATTATTATTATTATTATTATTATTATTATTATTATTATTATTATTATTATTATTATTATTATTGTTATTATTATTTATTATTNAATGCCAGTCTACAAGTGAGAGAAACCAAATCATCACCATCATCACCATCCATCATCATCATCATCATTATTATTACAAAACATGCAATTCAAACAATTACAATTACAAAGTGTGAGCATCAGTTACATCGATTAAATCTTGTAACTTCAGACAATCGTTTCATGGTGGCTGATTGTGGCGGGGGCACGGTGGACATCACGGTCTACGAAATGTTGTCGGCCACAGGGGGCAAACTCAAGGAACTCTACAAGGCCTCAGGAGGTCCCTATGGATCTATAGGTTGGAAAAAATTTATATTACTGTATAATAATATGTTGACTCATCGATTCATTTGCATAATTCATTATTCATGAGGTTATGAATATTAATCAGGTAAATGGACATCGATACTTAATAAATATTAATTACGTGATACTTTCTGATTATCAAGTGCTACTTAACTGATTTGCATAAAACTAATGTTTATAATTACAAACATCGTCGTTGCTTATCATAATTACCCCAATAAACATTTTTATTATTTCTATTATTTAAATTAATGATTGAAATTAATTATTTATGAATGGCTTCAATTGATTGAAACAACTTGAAAGAGTTTTCTTCTGTGGTTTGAGATTTTCTAATCAAATATCTCAACTTGTTGTGAGAGGATTCAACAATCATAAATAAAAAAGAAAATCTTCAATTCAAATCTTCCATTCTCTCATTACATTCATTCGCTCTCAATCCTTCAATCAACACTTTGAAAATGTCACCAAGCGGTCTGCTCATAGAGATGTTGATCTTTGACCCCGCTATTATCAAGCTGCTGCAAATGTTCCATTATTTCTTCGTCTGTCTTCCCCAATTCCGAGGCATTGGTTAGCGCAGGATTATCAAAAAATACGAATGGAATAAATCAAATTCAGAATAATTTTAGAAATAAAACTCTCCTTAAATTTGATTAAATAACGCTCGTTTTATTTGTGAAAATGAAGAAGATTACAAGCAGGAGAACAATTTAGCACACCCAACAAATCGAATTATCCTTGCTCAGTTTGAACTTTAACCATGTTTCACAAAGCAATTATACAAATCTAGCCCGTACATTACAAAAAATATAATAATAATAATAATAATAATAATAATTTACAAATAATTTCACTAAAATTACGGCTAAAACCTTTTCATAATCTTCCATTTCACCAGGGGTTGACTTCGAATTTGAAAAGCTGTTGGTGCTGGTGTTCGGCCAGGATTTCATTGACACTTTCAAAGTCAAGAGACCAGCAGGGTGGGTCGACCTGATGATGGCCTTCGAATCGAGGAAAAGGGCTGCCAACCCCTTTAAGACGAAACCATTAAATGTGTCGCTTCCATTCTCCTTCATTGATTACTTCAAGAAGTTCAAAGTTGGTCATTACTGTGTGATATTATTTTTAGTTGTTATCGTTAGTTGTTATTGTTAGTTGTTATTATTAGTTGTTATTATTAGTTGTTATTGTTAGTTGTTATTGTTAGTTGTTATTGTTAGTTGTTATTGTTAGTTGTTATTGTTAGTTCAGTGTGATTAAGATGTCATCTGTATTATATTAATAATTGTTGAAAGTGGAAATTTTAGAAAATGATTGCAATTGAGTTTAATCAGTGATTAATAATAAATAAGCAAATTGATAATTAATTAGTAATAATGTGAAATATTATTATATAATATTTTCTATTTATTTGAGATGCAAAAACTATCTGAAAAGTTGCACTAAATTTATCTACTGGACGCACAAAACTTTGTAATAAATTCTGATGGAGTTCATGAAAAAATATAAAATCGATTTAATCCGATAACCATTCTTTAGCAGTGAAATGAAATATCTCATTATAAAAAATAAAAATTTGAAATAACATAAAACTACAATTTACATTTTTGTGTAATAAAGTTTTCGCTTGAGGATAAATCATCATATACTCTGCAACAGAATGCTACTGTCGAATCAGCCATCAGAAAGTACAACAACAAGGATGTCAAGTGGTCTTCCCAAGGGATGATGAGGCTGATGCCAGAGTGCATGAACAGACTTTTCCAACCCACCCTCGACAGCATCACTGTGGCAATTGCCAACGTGCTGAATCAGCCCGATGTGTCAGGTGATGAATTAGCACTTGGTGTAGATGTTTGTGTTTGAAATCGTTAGTTTTAAAACAACAAGAACAACAAAAATAACAATAATAATAATAAATATTGAACAATTTCAATCATAATTATTTGATCATAACGATGACAATTCTAAGATGTATCTTTTGTCGAACTTCTAAACTTTATTCGCGCAACTTTTATGATTGTTTTATTACAACATTTATTTTATTATGATTACAACACGTTTACAATTAAATGGAAAGAAAGCTTAATTGAATACGTTACCTCAATTAAACATTAATACTTTTCCATTTCCAGGTGTGAAGCACATCTTCCTCGTGGGAGGATTTGCAGAATCTCCGATGTTGCAGCAAGAAATACGCAAAAACTTTGCACACCAGGCTCGCATCCTCATCCCTACCGATGTCAGTCTCACCATTTTGAAAGGTGAACAATTCAAAAAAATTAATTAATTATAATTTATTCATTATTAAGTCAACTAATTATAATTTATTCATTATTACATTAACTAGTTCGTAATCAGCTCCACTTTTATAAAGTGGCTTTTTTCCATCATCTTAAAAAGATTTCGTGATAAGTTGTTTTGTTTTGCATCTAACTTGTATTTATATTCTGCATACTGATTGGTTTCTCAGTTTATTTAATAAATTATCGAACAAAACGTTCAGTGCGCAAAAGCAAAGTCTTGTTACTGTTTGTTAAAAAGTTTTTGTTCTCCTTAACTCTTAAGCCTGACGTGAATTGGTTGGCCTGTTACACCTTAAATTATTAGATATTTTGTTTAGGTAGCATGATACCGCCATAATTGTGGTATTCTATCTCGGATGTAAAGAGATTGTACAATTTATTCAAGGTAACAGTAATAAATACATAATAATAATAATAATATTAATAATAACATCAATGGATTTCAATGCATGCATATCATGATCAGGGCAGTTTTGTACGGCATCGACCCATCCATTGTGGTGATCCGCAAGTCACGCTTGACTTACGGACTGGGAGTCCTCAACCGTTTCGTTGGAGGTATTTTGAATAATTATATTTACAAATTTAGAAACATGTATTTGGTAATCCACCTAAACGAACTTATTCTCATCAGGCAAGCACCCAGAATCCAAGAAAGCAATGAAAGATGGAGTTCCATGGTGCGTTGATGTGTTTGATCATCTCGTCTTAGCCGATCAGTCTGTGGCCTTGGGGTCCTCGGTCATCAGGAGTTACACCCCTGCTGGACCCAGCCAAAAGTTCAGTCTCTTCCACATTTACTGTACAGAGAACAGGTTGGTCTCATTTGGTATCGGCAAACGATGTGGAGTTATTTGATTTCTAAGTGGGATTTCTTAACTGCACAAATTAATTAAGGTTTTGTCGCCAGGATTATAATAGTATGTTTTGAGAAACTGATGTCTGATATTTGCAAATTTCTTTACAATTGTGTAACTCTTCGTTATTAATTAATTAATTACATTTTAAAAATATTATTCACTACAATCAATATTATGATATAATGAATTAATTGAAATAAACTTTGAATCGAGCCATCATTGTAACCCCTCTTATCATTGCGCTCCATATACAGAGACGTGGAATATGTAACTGACGATGGGGTAGTCAAATGCGGTACCCTCCGTCTTGACCTTGACGACTACCAGTGGGAATTGGAAACGAGTCCCTCACGACCAGTAAGTCAGAATCTACATGATGCCGAAGCAAGCCCAGTTGTGGACGGATCGAAGAGAAGAGAGATTCAAGCCAGGTTGACTTTCGGAGACACAGAGATAAAAATCATAGCTCTCGACGTAGCCACTGGGAATTACGTCAGGGCTACGCTAGATTTCCTGAACAAGTGAACTGGAATTGAGCAGAAATTGGTAGAAAAGAAGCAAGTATAACTTTGCATCAAATAGCGGTGAAAAAGAGGAATACGAAGTCTGAGTGATGAGGTATTGGAAGTAATTTAAAACGGGCGTCTTGTACATTCGTTGTGCTTCGTGGTAAACATTGTTCATTCAAATTGGCCTTGAGAGTTTTGCAGTTAGAATATTTATGCTAGAATTTCTTTCAAATCGTGTTCTGAGTTTTTCTATATATTTTTTTACACTTTCGCAAGGAAGATGGAGTTTTAAGTTTTGTTCTGTGTTTTGCTTGGCTTTTGAAAACGTGTTATCCAGTCTGCTCTGATGTCACTTCTTTTAGACGGAAATTTGTATGCCGTAGCTTGGAAAAATAATTTCCTGATTATGCTATATTTATGAATAATTATAAATATTATTGTTATTATTGATCAATTGTTAAACTGTGAAACATTCTAAGTTGATTGGCTTTTAATTAGAAACAGACAAACATTTAAAGTTATTTATTTGTTGGAACTTTTAATAAAATGATGGAAAGATTTAGTTATTTTGACCAAGTTGTGATAATTACCTCTAAATTAATGTCTTCAATTCAAGCGAATATTTGTCGAAATCCAACTTAAATACTTCTCAAAATCGCATTCAGATTTTTGAAACTCCAGTGATATCCTTCATTTGACATTCGGATCAGTCTGACACATGACACACTTCATTCTTGAACAATCGGCGTCATTCCAATTATAGGTGACCATCGTAAACGTTAGGCAATTCTCTTTAACTATGAACATGCTTAGGATATTCAATTTGCTTGGCTGGAAAAGTTCCCAGCTTCCAAAACTTCCAAACGGGATTTCAACGTATGGAAAGGGTTTCCAAACGTAAGGTGTCATGTTGTCTGTGGAAATCTGGGTTTGTCCGCTTGTCCAAATCTTCACTGTCAGGTCGTAGTCAATATCAAAGCAGCCAGAATATTCGGGTTTCCCTAAAATGACAACTTAGTTAATAGGTGTCTTATGGTTGTCAAATTTGTCAATTACTTTAGGAAATTATTGGTTACTTAGAATTAAAATACTGTTGAAACATCACAAAATTGTAAGATATGTTTTTTTTTTCACTTGAGACTATCTTTTGAGTATTTTAAAGAATTTACTTAAAAAATTTAAAGTCTTCTAAAGCTTTACACACGAACGTACCACACATAAAGAACATGATCAGGCGTAAAAGTGAGTCCTGTAAAAGTGCAACCGATGCTTAAATGCTTCGTAATGTTTTTCTCGAACGCCAAAAATGTTTACATTTCTGAGTTATATAATTAATTCATTTTATTTGTTCACAATTTCAATGTTGGATCTATTAGACTCAACTACTCCAATTCTAAAACTAGACTTTAATACAAAGATTTATAAAAAAAAAAAGGGCCTTCATCTAACTCAACAATGGATGTGACTGACTAAAAATACTGTTGAAAACATCTTTGATACCTTTTAAGAAGCCGACATAATCCTTGAGAGCGCTGTGTCTAGCACTGGAGTTGAGGACAACAGGATATGTTCTTTGGCTAATGTAATTGCAGTGTAATCTGGCATTTGTCCAGTCCCAATATCCATATTCCAATTTATAGCAAACATCGGCACTGGGTATGTAGACAAAAGAAGAGGGACAGATATCTGATTAAATGTGATTTGCAATTAATTCTGCAACTTTTGTCTTCAATATCGCGAAACTACGGCTAGAAACTTTATTCTAAAAATAAATAAGAAAAAGTTCTTACCGACTTTTTGGAAAGCTTGACATGGCTCAGCATTAAAAATAGAAAACCAGTTTGTGACTAGGTCGTTCGAGAAAGCATCCCATACTGAGAATAACTCACATCTCCCTGTTGAAGTATAATATTGGATTCTCGTACACTTTTGGCTTTTGTTGAGGATGCAAGTTATCAGGCAGGAGATTTTTGTGGGAGTTTTGGCCGATTCAAATGGGTTTCCATTCGAACATTGCAACGTCTGATCGTTGATGATCTGAGAAAAACGCCGAGTACGCATTAAGTTTGAAGCGTTAGACCTTGATACCAAAGCCATGGCCGCGAGAGTCAACAGGATGATCATCTTTGGAATTTTCAACCGTCTAAAGAAAATTTAAGAAATTTATTTTGAGAACGTCACGAAAAATACGTTCTTTTAAAGTATGTTTCCATATTTTATGTCCAATCTTCAATTTTCAATCGATTTATTTACATTGACAACAACTTAAACCTCGAATCTTCTTTATTATTGCTTCCTTTGTATTTTCAGTCCTTTCAAGCAGCTTTGAATCCCCAGCTTTTCTCGTATTTCTTTTACATTTGCTGCCTTCACGGTTTCAAATTAAAAATCCAATTTTTAATAATCTCCAATGTGGCCATCTGAAAAAGTGATCAAACATTTTAAGCTACAGTCGATTCTAGTTTGGGTTTCAGAAAATTTGAGGTGGAAATTTCAACTGTTGACTTTTGATCGTGATTATGTTTCAAGGTTGTTGATCAAAAGCATTTCTTTAGAGCTACACCACGGTAGGATCATCCTTATTTATAACAAATACTACTAATGAATAATCAGTGATTATTATGAATTAATATAAATTAACCATCCTTTGATAGTGTCGAGGATTCATGTGAACCATGCCAACAAATTTCAAGTAGAATAATCGCATAAAGGAAATACATGTGCTATGTGTGTAAGCTGTACAAGCTTCTTGCTTTTAAGAAGTTTACTTCATATTTATCGTAAAACATGCGTCAACTAAAACTGCTTAGGTTAATTATAATATATATTTATTACGCATTTTGTGCATAATTTTTGACAGAATTGTAACAATAATAATAATAATAATAATAATAATAATACAGTTGCTTTATTTTTTATTTACTCATAAACACGTGATGTAATATTATTTTGTTATTATATCACATTTTATTACGTGATTTAAATATCTTTTATTAACTAATTCTTTTCATCGACTCAAACATCCTTGGACTGAAACTGTTTGCAACTTAACAGCCTTGAAAATCCGTCAAGCGATCACAAAGAATATAAATGTTGGTTTTAATGAAGGACATCACACAATAATTATAAAATGGAACAACACATAATTGTTTGCCACGAAATATCAAATAATTCTTGGAATTAATTCATAAATTAGGAATTAATAATAACAATAACAATAACAATAATAATAATAATTAATATTAATAACATTAGTAATAATAAATATGACAGTAATATTACTTAATAATAGTAATAATACATAATAAAATCAGATGACGCATGTCGACTCTAACCTTCTTATTCATGTTGATATTTGACTCCAGAAATCATCAATCAAAACATGGAATGGTTTTCCTTCTTCTGGGTGATTATCTTCGCAACTCTGTCTGCTGACTCAGGAGCCATCTCAATCCCTGGAAAAGGAAAAGGTAAAAATGTTCATTAACATTTCTGCAGCACTCCTCTCAATTTTCCATAAAATATGTAAAATCCAGATAATTGAAACTACTTGAACATCAATGTAATGCTTTAAAACAACAACAGCATGCATCACAACAACTCAACACGCTGGGGAGCAACTGATCATTGAAGTTCTGGCTGTGGCGGATTACTCGGAATACTCTCAGTGAGGACATTTTATTTTGCGTATCCTGTTAATTGTGCTAAATTTATCTACAGTTTTATTTGAAATTGTATTGAAATTGGATTTAATTTTTGTGAATGTGTCACTTCTAGTTTTTCTCAAATGTCATACACAGCAGTAGCACATTGTACTATGTCTAATTGTAAATTATGAAATATGGACTTGGCAGACTCGGGTGGAACTTTAAAAAAATTCACGAAACCAGCATTCAGTGTGATCTGTTTAATTTCAACGATTGTATTTATTTTTATTTACAAAACAGCTTCTTGAACAAAAATAATGGGAACCATGACGAAGCCTCGAAAGATTTGAGATTCACTTTCGCTCACATTTTCGATCATGTGGGTTAATCTTTACATTCACATTTTTAATTATATATTTTAACAACATAATTCATTTAAATTTGCATGGGCAATGAAATTATTCAAGTGAATGTTCTTAAAATAAGAGAATATTTTTCAAATAAGAGAATGTCTTCTTTTATTTTCAGGTGAACAAAATATTCAGTACAGCCAATTCTTCAAAGTACAACTTCAATGTCAAGCTGACCAATCTTTTGATAAAGAAGGTAATTAGAAATTATAAAAAATCATAAAAAAATGTAACTAAAATATAAATTAAATTAATATCAACATATATTTTTAACGATATATAAGAACAAAATTAGATTCTTAACTTTTGTTTATCCTAGAAATTTATCAAAAACCTTTTTAACAGAATCCAAAGGACTCAGGATTCACCGAAAGCAGCTTTGTAACTGAAGAAGCCGAGGAAGCGTCAAGCAAACGAAAGATCAACGCACACTTTGCGCTGAAACTCTTTCAATTTTCAATCAATAATGAAATCAGACACTACGACATGGCTCTACTGTTTACTAGGTAAAACTTAAACAATTTTTAAAGTCTGAAATATTTTTATTTTACTGGTTTAGTTGTTTATTTATTACTATACTTACGGCTGCTTTCAATTTTGAAGATATGATTTTGGAAGGCGCCTGAGAGGACTGGCATTAGCCAGCACTGCCTGTAAAAAGAATGCCGTAGGAATTGTCCAACATGCTGAATTTCTTATCACGGCCCGAGCTACCGCACACGAAATGGCTCACGTGTGAGTCAGAAATTTCTTACCAACTTTTTGGACTTTTTTTGCTTTTGGTTATTACAATGTAATCATTTATTTTCAAGCAACTCGTTGAACTTATTTATCAGATTGTTCTTATTACTTTTTATTTTACTGGTTTAGTTGTTTATTTCGTATTATTCCAGTCTAAGTTCGAAACACGATGGAGATGGTAATGATTGCTCAAGCAAGGACAAGTACCTCATGACGGACCACATGGAACCCAGCATCAAGCATAACTATGACACTTTTTCAAAATGTACAACAGCATACTTAGAACGATATGTCTCAGATTTACAAGAGGACCAGTAAGAGAAATTATGTGAATAAGTGGATTGATTTAAACCAATTTATGTGCTAAACAATATTAATGTGTTAATATATTACATCTTATAATATTTTAATTTAAAATATAATTTACTGGTTTTGAGTAACAATTATGTTATTTAATAACGTTATGGTGATATAATCTAAGACAAACAAATTATTGTTATTAGATATTACCAGATATTCCAAAATTATAAAAATTATTAAAGTTATGCGACCAAAATTATTTAATAATAAATTATTGTAAACACTCAGAAACTGCCTCAAAGCAGATGATATTTTCCCGCCAAAGATCGACTTTTCAGAAGAACTTGTGCTGCCTTATGGTGCAAGGTTGGACGTAGAAGATCAATGTTCGGAATGGATGCAGGAAAGAAATAGCTCTTTGTGTCCGGTATAAATTTTTGGAATTAATTCTAATTCAAGCGGAATTCAAATATATATTTATATTAAATGTTTATTTTCACTAATTTTAAATGAATTAATTTATCATGTTTATTTTCAACTGCGTCAGGAGATGTTTAACGATCGCTCAATCAAATAACGACATTTTAGTATCATTAGGTCCTCATTTTTAATATTTTCATTTAAAATTTGTTTCAGAGTTACGACAACAGGGCCGGGGACGACATGTGCGAAGGAATGTCTTGCTTCAAGCCCTCGGTAGGGTTTTGTGTGTCATACCCTGGAATGGTAGCACTTGATGGCACCACGTGTGGAAGCAAAATGTGGTGCATGCAAGGCA
>MPNW01001125.1:57005-68378 GCA_011800805.1 Hirudo medicinalis
TGTCTTGCTTCAAGCCCTCGGTAGGGTTTTGTGTGTCATACCCTGGAATGGTAGCACTTGATGGCACCACGTGTGGAAGCAAAATGTGGTGCATGCAAGGCAAATGTGTACCCAGCGACAAAGCACCCGAATTCGAAGGTGATGTTTATTCACTTTAAATATTTCATAATTCACAATTATTTCATTTCGTAATTCATAACCAGTAGCAGCATAAATCAATAAGGAAATCGTGATAAAAATCTTATGTTGAATGTGAATGTAGTTCGATTTGTTTCTTTCAATGATTCCAGTAACATTGAGATATTTAACTTTAACTTCTGAAGCCAAAAGTTTGTCTTATTTTGTTGTTGCCTGGTTTCTGGTATTGCACGCATGAGACATTTTATTATTAGTTGAGCATAATTTTTTGTTCAAATGAAAATTTTAAATAACGAATTGCATATTTTTCAAATCTTGTCCTCAGATGGATGCTGGTTCAAAGATGCACCACAAACCTTCCCATCAGAAAATTCGAAAGTCCAGTGCTCCGATGTGGCCAAGAATCCTTCAATTTGCAAAAGCAAACGAGTCCAACATTTGTGCTGTAAAGCTTGCAAGGCAGTGAAAGCATAAATTAAAAAAAACAAACAATGACGACCATTTTAACTAAAAATATCTTTTTTCTATTTTGTGACATTCCTTTTTTAATAAAATTTTGCAACTAACAATCTGATTCTTATTTAGCATTTATTTTAAGTTTGAAAACTAAATCAATAATTAGGTCGAGAAAGGTTCAATTATTGTAATTAATTGTTAATTGCAAGTATTATTGTTGTAGTCAGAAGGCGAGTAACGGAACAAATTTAATGCCCAGAGCCATATTTTGTAACTGTATTAATCAAATTTAAGTTTAATTTAATCTTACAGAAATTTAAAGAATAATGAATAAGAAATTCATAACATTATTTCAAATTTATACGATATGTAACGATTCGCAAAAAAATATGGCCTGCAGCAACCTCTCCCTTGAAGACTCCAAACTTGTGTACTCTGGTAAGACTTGATCACAGGTCAAAGATTCTGCTTAGATCAGTCCTAATAGATGAAACCATCTTGAGCAATGTTGCTCCATTTTTGGGAATAATCCACTTGGGGAATAAGTATGATTTGTCAACTACTTTTCTTTCTCAGTTTCAGCCAAATTGCTTCCTTGTCCGGGATATCCATATCAATAGCCAATTTAATTGGAATTTAAATTAAATGTTATTAACTGTTTAACCTGAAATTATTTTGATGGGCTTAAACTTAGAAAATTAATTGTAAGGTAATAAACATAATTTCGCAAAAGTGTAATATTATATAATAACATTACAGATAATTATGGTAAATATTATCTATATTCCATTTAAATATATTTTATTATTTAGGCTCACATAATATTTGAGGCCATTTATTTATTCTGTTCAAATTGGAGTAATTTTGCTTTTAATTCTTACTTCTGAAAATAATTGCATTGTCATTCCTTGACGCTAACGTGAACCAAGTCTACGAGTTTCTCTTGGTATCCTGCATAGATGTGAGTATCGTTTGACTGACGATGATTGAGCAATCAGATTGGATCATGTATTTTATTAATTCCGTTCGTAATTCATGAATTCCATTATTATACAAATCGTTTTACTTTTCATACGTTATTTTTCATCCAATAAAATGTTGTAACCGATAAATTTGAGTAATAATGAACTTAAACTCATACTTGGCGTCTCATCAGGAAATCACGGATTATCCAAGATTTCACGTAATCTAAACGATTGTTACAAGCAAAACAAGTCGTCCTTGAGTCACGTTGGCGAAAATAGGGTTGTGCCAAAAATAGCACACGTTCAGGTCCAATATAGATTGACTTATTCAGGCTTATATTTGAGAACAAAGCGAGTTCAAGAAAAGCTACGACAGGATAAATTATTCGTGCGAATGAAATAAATTGGAACGATTCTGATCTGCAGCTCCTTAATCCAATCAGCCACTTTTATAAGAAATAATGTAATATTTACATGTTAATGTTATTTTAGTCGTAATTTCAGAGGGCCCATTTCAATGAACCACAAGATGCTTGGTCAGTTTCAGCTCTTCCCCACTGGCATTTCTGGCGACAGGGTTTTGCTTGAAATAATTGGCAATCTCGGGCATTGAATTGAAGTTGCTGTTTCCAATGGTCAGTTCGCCATCTTCGTCTCTTTCGACATTTATGTGGCGCACTCTTGTGCCGTCGAAAATCGATAGGATAGCTGCTGATTCCTTTTGAATTGAATGTTGCATGTCAAAAATATGATCTACCTATCATATATAAATAATATAAATACGATTTTAGTTGATTATATGAGATGAGATGATTTTGAGTTGATGGCTTCAGTCGTAAGCTGTTTACTCAATTCTGACCGTGCCTAAAGGTATCGTTATTTTTTTTAATGATCATAAAATTGGTTTGCTGAAGAAATGTCAAAGTAGGAATTTGATTTACCAAGGACTTACAGAATAATGAAACTCAAATTTAATTAAAATACGTTCTGAAAAATATGATATCCTCTTATGTATGATATACATAATTAATTGTTTTGTATTATTAAATAAAATTGATTCGTGATTTCATATTTATGCATGGTGCGTTTTATTATTAAAATAAATATCATCTTTCTCGACAAACCTTGGCACCAGTGGATATACTGGCCTTATAAAGAACTTAGAACCTCTAAAGACTACTAAAGGGCTTTACATATTTTAAACCAATAATAACATATTTTAAACCAATAATAACATATTTTAAACCAATAATATCATATTTTAAACCAATAATAACGTATTTTAAACCAATAATAACATATTTTAAACCAATAATAACATATTTTAAACCAATAATATCATATTTTAAACCAATAATAACATATTTTAAACCAATAATATCATATTTTAAACCAATAATAACATATTTTAAACCAATAATAACATATTTTAAACCAATAATAACATATTTTAAACCAATAATATCATATTTTAAACCAATAATAACGCCAATAATGGGGAGGTCAGAACTTACTTTCTTGTTTGAAACTCTGAATAGGAATGCCCCTCTTATTCCAAGTTGCAGCAGCTCATCGGCTTTAGCTTTGGTGATGTCGTTAACTTGGTACTGGTAGTTTAATTGTAAATTCAGAAAATCATTTTTTTAAAGACTCAAAACTGAGCTGATAGGAGCGATTACAATTCCTAAGTTATCTTCAACTTAAACACTTGGAAGTCCTTAAAAAACCACATCGAAAATTAACAACTTGATGTGATTGTTTGGCAGAACTTGAGTGCAAACTATTTCAAATCACTGCATGAATTAAACATTTACCACGTCCTTCTTTTCTTCTGCTCTGAATTCTGGAGATGCATTCAAATTTGTTTTTATTTATTTATTTATTTATCAATTTATTTATAATTCAAAGTAGAAAAAAATAAATGCAATTTTAGTCTCGAACCTTTTGGGCTTGGAGTCTTTTCTTTCGGTTTTAGCGGAAGTTTCGGCTTCGGTTTAAAAGATGAGGGAGTTTGATTCCCAGGTCTGGATGGAATTTGAGGTTTGGGATTCGTGGTCGGTTTGGTTTTTAGGGCTGGTTTCAATGGAAGCGCGGATGACGAAGAAACTAGAGGAGAGGGGGTCTTCTGATTCAGAAATGATTTTTGCTGGAAGTTTAATTTAAAGTCTGATTCGCTTTTGAAGGCTTTGCCGCCACGTTCATTGGTTGAGTTTGAGTTGGTGGCTGATCTCTCTGGAGAGCTTGGAGAGGTGGAGTTTGATCCGTCATTCTTCGCGTATATGGTGCCCTTGTTGCATTTTTCAATGGTCGTTTCCATGTCGCGAACATTGTCATACAGGTCTTGATCATCTGTACTTTTTTGGTCCGGTTTTAAATTGCAGTAAAGTGAAGGGAAAGAAAGTCTTTTGTTGGAGTATGGATTCTTTGCATCACTTGAATTTCTTTGCTTTGGTTCGTCTTTACAACAATTTGTTATTATAAATTATTAATAATTTATTATAAAAGAAAATTAACTATCGAAAATGCTTAGTTCATTGAAAGTCAAAATGCAAATTACTGAGCAGAAAATGCATTATAAAGTACGAATGAACCAAGAACTTAAATATCCAAATGGTCAAAAATCAGACAGCCACATTCGCCTAAATAGTTCAATAATTTATTAATAACATAATGTAATGTAATAATAAGAACATAATGTAATGTAATAATAAGAACATAATGTAATTTATTAATAAGAACATAATGTAATGCCCTTGTAATTAGTCAGTTTGTTTACACGATACAATTAGAGGTAAGCAAAAGTGCAAATGTGTTTATTTAAAAAATTAATTGTCAGTCTCTCATGAAATATTCAAATTTTTTGACTTTCCAACCATTGTAAGATGGAGTTCGCTCATTGCGTTGGTTTGACTGACTCCAGTATTGCCTGGAATCGGATTCAGTTCTGTTGAGTTTTTTGGGACTTTTACCTCTCATGACCTCATCGTCATTCGATTTGGTGCTTAACTAAATCAAATTTATCTATCAGGTGTTAATAATTAGTCGGTTTAATGTCCTTCGTGTATTAATTCGAGAAATAAATTAATTATTTGGTAAATAAAATTACAACGCGTATAGTAATAAATAAATTGATTTAATGGTGCGTTTAAGATGACGAATTATTATGAATTATTATTTCATTTGGCTTACTATTGTTTTAAATTTTTTTTATGGCAAATGGATTGAAAATGCTGAAAATGAAGTTATATCTTGCCAATGTATGTTGCAATGCTAATGTTGCAAAAAATGGCCAAACGTTTTCAATATTGAGTGACTCAACTTAGATTTTCATATATTTGCACGAGAATAAGTTTCCTTAACAAAATTAATAGAAATATATTTTAATGGCGACCAACAAATTAAGTCATGAATGCATTTCTAATGCAGACAACAGGTAAAAATATGTTACTCTTCAAGTGGTCCATTTTTTTTTACATATTTTAAGAAATCATCCCACCTCGGGGACATCGCCTGCTCTCACGTAGACCGAGGGGATGATTAATTTGGAGTTTCTGTCCTGATTTTCCTGATGATGATATGATGATGGAGATGATGATGATGATGGTGGTGATGATAATAATAAATATTCAATTTACATAACTCTTTAAATGCATGCATGTAANTGTCTTGCTTCAAGCCCTCGGTAGGGTTTTGTGTGTCATACCCTGGAATGGTAGCACTTGATGGCACCACGTGTGGAAGCAAAATGTGGTGCATGCAAGGCAAATGTGTACCCAGCGACAAAGCACCAGAATTCGAAGGTGATGTTTATTAGGTTAAATGTAATTAATTAAGCGCCCTTTATGTAAGGAAATTTAGGACCAAAATTAGATAGTGAATGTGATGAATTGACTTGGTTTTGGATTTCTACCATTTCCCGCTATTTTGCTTTAGTCTCAGAAACTATCTGCTTTACCATCCTATAGTATGCCCAGTAATCACACATTTAATATAAATTATTGACAAATATTTTACGAATATTATTTACGAAAATATTACAAAAAGGTTTCTGAAAACATTTTATTTAACAGATGGATGCTGGTTTAGGGATACTCCACAGACTTTCCCTTCGGAAAATAAGAAAATCCAATGTTCCCAAATAGCCAGTAATCCTTCAAGATGCACGAGTAAACGCGTCCGACATCTGTGCTGTAAAGCTTGCAAGGCAGTTAAATATTGAATAAAACATTCATGAACATTTAAGCGTTTAAATATAAAAACAATGCAACCAGGGAACGAGAGTATTGATTAGATCCTGAAAGAAGATACTGCCAATAGGAATTACTCATTCTTAAACTTGACCAAAACAATCTGTACCCGAGTATGATCAAAGTACACGAAAGTGTAAGCAATTTGGAGAATAGTCAAATTGGGAAAAAGCTATATTTTACTTGTCGTAGACCACTAATGAATTAAGACTCTTTAATCAATTTTCATTCATTTTTATTCAAAATAAGTTATTTATAACGTTATTCAAACAAATTATTTTCTTCCACAAATTTCCCAACGACCTTTCAATGGTTTCATAAAATCCTGCAGCTTAAAAATAGGAAGAACTTTGGTTAAATGATAACAAGTTTGGATAACAACAATATTTGAATTGAAAGTGTTTCCTAGGCACGCAGGCATTTTTCTTGCTCATGATATTCTTGCAGGTCTCTGGACCTTTCATAAAGAGATTTAGCCTCAGGCCATTTTGTCACTTCTAACAATTTGTCTATTCTTGTCAAATTGAATTCATGAAAGTAGTGTTTAATGGCCTTGTTTCGTTTTGTTGGACTTCATTGTTTCTCGTGAATGATCTCGTGATGATCTCATGATTCTCGTGATCATCTGCTTAACTTCTGCTTGATGAAAGATGTCGGTGAAAGCAGTTTGTTGCCAACAATGAAGTCAAATTCCGATGCAGCAAAACAAAATAGATATTTGTTTGACAGGATATAATTAAAAGATAAATATTAATTTTTCAACATTCTGCGATTGAACACAGCATTAAACGAACAATTTGTCTATATTATCTAAAAATCTACAATATTGTGTTGCATTGGAGTCAGAGTCGATAACACCGTGCGTAATTATTCAGTTAACTGAACTGAATATTCCTATAACTTTGTGTATTTGCACCATGGCTCTTGAGTCAGTCAATGACATGTCGTCCATTTTCTGGCTCTTCTGATTGTTGACTACTTGCATGGATAATCGTTTACGATAAAACGACTATAAATGTCTTCATAGCTTCCAAATCCTATTCCAAACAGACGTTTAGCAAAACTGTAGAAACAGAATATATTAGATTAATCATTTTTCAATAATAATCCTTTCTAAAGCAATTATGTTCCAGAATTTTAAAAATAATTTCAATCAAATGTACAATATTACAGAAAATCTATTGATAAATAATGATATTTAAATATGAAAAGGTGATGCGTGCATCCAACCTCCCATAGAAAGACTTTGGTTAAAAAAACATGTTAGGTTTTTAGGTAACAAATTCAATTGTCTGCTTGGAAAATGTTTGCAAGTCACGCAGACAATTTCTATGTTGAAGATATTCATGCAGATCTCTAAATACTTCATAAAGCGATTTAGCCTCAGGCTATTTATCACTTCTAACAATTTGTCTATTCTTGTCAAATTGAATTCATGAAAGTAGTGTTTACTGGCCTCTTTTCGTTTTGTTGGACTTCATTGTGTCTCGTGAATGGTCATCTGCTTAACTTCTGCTTGATGAGAGATGTCGATGTTTGTCCGCTGTTACCATTGCGCAAAGTAAATTGATAGCGATCAAATAAAATTATTTTCATTATAATTATCAGCTAAGTAATAATATCTCCGAAATTAGTATTTGAAAATATTTTGAGAAGTTATAGAAAGCAGTCTTTAAAAATATTTGTTCGTTGAAGTACACCCACATATATAAAGACATTTAATTTTTTTTTAATATTTAACTAGATAATTCATTACACATTCATTGCTGTTATTGGATCGACAACTGGATTAAGTCATTCATTTTGCCCACAAATTGAAGGGTCAATCAACGACCACGAACTCACATTTGTACGTGTGATGAAATCAAGCAGTAAATATGAAGATGGAGTTAACTTAATGGAGTTAATACTAGAGATTAGTAAAAACCTGATCCCAATTCTAAAGAACTACAATCCAACATTTTTTAGAACCGAGCCAGAAACGAACCGTTAAAAAATTTCTTTGCAAGAGCCTGAACAGAACCGACCCATATGTCAAGGTTCTTTGCTAATCATTTTTTTCCTTTACTTGCTTGCTATTGCTGTTGCAAGCTTGTACTTAAGATATGGCCCCTCATGTGATTTTCAAAATCTGTGAGAAGTCCAAAGAGAGTTCGGAATACAGCAGCACCGATAGAACAATCCTGTCGGACAGATGACCAGAACTCTGTCCAATTCAGAGGATGAACTGGCGCAGTATCTGGAGCAGATAACTGACACTGTGGATGTGCTCTCATTATGTAGACTGAACCGAAAACATTTCCCACAGATGGCACAACTTGTAAAAATAATAATGGCAATCAGCATTTTCCAGCAATAAGCACGGGTAGTGAAGGCATATTTTCGTCATGTGTTTTGCTAAACGACAGACGTTGTCGGATGAACACTCGAGATGCCTATTTTCGTAAAATATGGCATGCACATTTGAAATATTTTAAAATAAATGATACATTTTTCTTGCACACTGCTGTGTTGCATTTCATTACTAATTTCACAATATCTTTCAAGAGCCCGAACTGACCAGAACGAACAGAATCGAATTCATGTTTGCAAAGAACTCGAACCGAACACAAAATTTTGAGTTCTTGCTTGTCATGATTTCAATACTTGTTTTCATGAAATCACAAAGTTATTTGCTTCATGCAATACATACATTTTCTGTTTACTATCACAATATCGAATACATTAAAATGTTTTCTGGAAGACAAATCGGCTTGGCTTGGCATATCACAAGTGAATGGCTTGATTATTATCGTAGAATTTGTTTATTATTATCAGAATACAATAAAAGATTGAGAGTGCGATAAGCAATAATTGAATGAATTGCATGTTTCAGAACGTTTCATTTCAGAGATATTCAAGTGCTCTAACGTTTATTTAATGCATATTTTTAAATAAATATTTTAGATTATTAGTTGAAACAGCAGTAAATAACAACCTCTCCTCCAGTTGTTACCATGGTGTTTAAAAAATAATAATAATAATTACGTAACACATTTGCCCAAAGAATGAAAGCAAAGATGTCCCATTCACTGGCAGACGCCGAATGAATAGATTCTATTGATGCTTTGTAAAGGCCATGACATACTTATTCAGTGAGTGTCTATAAAAAGGACAGGATTTCACTTCAGAAACATGCACTCAGAGATGGAAGGGTTTTGGTTCTACTTTGTGACTGTCTTCGTGGCTCTCATTGCTGGTGTTGGAGCTATGTCAATACCGGGAGATGAAAAAGGTAAATTTTCTGGAGAAAATAAGTCTAACTTTAGACTTATTTTTGAAACTAATAATATTATTATTAGTTGTTATAATATTATTATTATTATTATTATTATTATTATTGCAATAAAATGATTTTTAAATGGTATTTATATAAATTTAATGATTGATTGAAAATTATCAGTAATAATTTAATTTTAATAATTAGCAATTGTGAACTTTAGGAAAAGATGCACTGAAGCCACTGGTAATTGAAGTTCTGGCAATTGCGGACTATTCCGAGTACACTCAGTAAGGAAGTTGTACTTAATTATCTTACATTTGAATTACTGAATTGGATTATGTAATTCATTCACTGAATTACATTTTACCTCGATTTAATGCTTAATAATGATATGCTTAAAATTTAAGGCTTAATAAAATTTAAGACAAAACTCAAAATTGATAAGCTAAAACATTTTGAAGCAAATATTGTATTCTTATTATTGAATTTTCATTCTTACGTAAAAATAGCTTCCTGAGAAAAAATAATGGAAATCGCGAGGAAGCCCTGAAAGATTTGAGATTCTCAGTTGCTCATATTTTCCATCACGTGAGTTAAAGTTAATAATTATTTTAATATATTAACAGATAATTTATTAAACTCTTAATAATATCTTAGAATTAGATTTTTTTTAATTTAAATCTATTTTCAGGTGAACAAAATATTCAGCACTGTCAACTCCACTAAGTACAGCTTTAGTGTCAAGTTGACCAATTTTCTTGTGAAGGAGGTAATTCAAGATAATCATGTTTTAAATATTAACATTACTACATAACACGAAAACATTGAAATAACAAAACATTTTGAAATTCACTGGAATCCAAATTATCTGCAGAATCCTGAAGACTCTCAATTTACTGAAAATCCAGAATTACTAGATTTAAAAGGAAAAGTCATTGCATCTATGTCTTTGAAATTTCTACAATTATCAATTTCTAAAGAAATTAAAAACTACGATTTGGTCGTGGCATTTACGAGGTTTGATGGACTTAATTTCATTATTTACCTAAAAAATACTTTCAAGCGGACAAGAGAATTACATTTAAAATTAGTATTTAAGCTGCATACCCATAACTAAACGAGTTGGTATTAAACATCGTTCCTGTAGCACTTGTAATCAATGCTTAAAATTTTGTCTGCTGAAGTGTTTGCTTAAATATCAACTTCTCTTTCCGCTAAAGGGTTGACACAAAAGACAGAGGCAATGCGTTTCGCAGCTCCGTTTGTAAAGAGAATGGTATCAGCATTGTCCAGCACACTGAGTTCATCTTGACCGCCAGAGCTACAGCTCATGAAATGGTCCACATGTAAGTTTCAGAAATTTGATGCCAACTTAATGTTTTTGCACAACTTTATCTTTAAAACCACTTTTGTACCACACATTTAACACTATTCATCAATAAATTTCTTTTAACTACTTTTTGAATCACTTTGATTTTCAAAGTTTCATGCTTTCTCTTCAGGCTAGGTGCAAAACATGATGGGGTAGGCAATGACTGTTCATTAGATGACAAGTACCTCATGTCAGAACATGCGCCATCACTGAAGCATAATTACGACAGCATATCCAAATGTTCAAGAGAATACATTGAAAATTATTTGTCAGAGTTGGAAGAGAGCAGGTGAGTCAAATCGAAATTGAAAAGATTTCATTTAGGCGCATTAGCTCTCGTAACGATTATTAAAAATTAAATTTATTGCTTTCAAATGCACATTCAGCAGATATTGCAAGTAAACTCTTTTATTGATTAACTATTGCGAAACGTAGAAATTGTCTCGAGGCTGACGATGTTACCCCGCCAAAGATCGACTTTTCAGAAGAACTTGTGCTGCCTTATGGTGCAAGGATGGACGTAGTAGATCAATGTTCTGAATGGATGCAGGAAAGAAATAGCTCATTGTGCCCGGTAGTAAATTTCAAAATTAATGATGGCTTCCTTAAGCCTGACGTTATTGTTGTATTGTGATAATATGCAACGCTTTCTAAGTTCATAAAAGTCTGGAGTAATACATCGTTCAATCATCGCCATCAATAGAATTGACGAAAAAGAACCATGATGCAAAATTCTAAATATTTCATTCTCACTTTAATGCCATAAATACTTTTGTTTAAATTATGTTTAGGGTTTTAGCAGCAGAGCCGGGGACGACATGTGCGAAGGAATGTCTTGCTTCAAGCCCTCGGTAGGGTTTTGTGTGTCATACCCTGGAATGGTAGCACTTGATGGCACCACGTGTGGAAGCAAAATGTGGTGCATGCAAGGCA
>MPNW01001126.1:0-16950 GCA_011800805.1 Hirudo medicinalis
ATTAAGCCATTTATTAATATTCTTTTTATTATTTAACATTGCTGATTCTTACAGTTACAGTGGCAAGAAGACCCTCGGGGACGTTGGCCACAATAATTCCGATCAGGAAAATGACAGCATCCAGCCACTCATATCCTTGAATGAATGCAATAACGAAGAATGATAATCCAAGGAATACAGCAACACCAGTGATGAGATGGATGAAGTGGGCAATTTCTCTGGCAATGGGAGTCGAACCGGTTTCAAGTCCTGAGGCCAATCCAGCAATCCTACCCATGACAGTCCTGTCTCCAGTGCTAATAACAACCCCAATGCACGTACCTGAACATACAAAATTTAGTGAAACGTCCAAGAAGCCAGAAACAAATTTTAATTTTCATTTGTCAATTTAATGTTCAGATGCTTGAATGTCAGCATTGCATTGCATTGTAAAGATTTCTGACCTTCAACGGCATTGGTGGAAAAAAAAGCAACGTTTCGTGTTTCAAGTGGGTTGTCATGGGTGAACTCGGGCGTTCTTGTTTGCGGCTCAGACTCTCCAGTCAGAGATGAATTATCAACCTGAAAGGAACAAAACTCACTCTCACTTCAAGCATTCACAACATATAAATAAACCAAAGATATTTTTTTTCTTTTTCAACTTATTTAAGTATTTTGACTTTTCAAGTCAACGAATCTTCAGTGCACTCACTAAAGAAGCTTTGTATTTTAAGCTCAATGAAAGCAGTGTAGTTTGTAATGATGTTCTGAGTGGAGGTCCTATGATAAATACTAATGACATCAATAACTCATTATTTCCAAATTTTGTGGAACTTTCCCATGCATTGTTCGTTCGCGTAAACAAAAATTGTTTAGGGCCATAAAAACGTCATAGAAAATAACTGCGCGATTGTTGCTCATCGATCCATTAAGCCACACGTGCGCCAAACAACTGCGAGGCAATTCATTCAGGTGCATGTTGACTGAGAAAATATTGAATTCCTGCAGATGTCCGACCTTGTTTTGCCTCGGTCGCCGGTGACCGACGAGAGGCTCGTACGGATTACAAACGATTCTTGCATGAAAAATTACGCGAGCGAACGGCCGACGAGAATTTACCTTGAAGCCGTGGGCCACCAGAATCCTGATGTCGGCAGGCACTCTGTCTCCGAATTTGACTTCGACTACGTCTCCCACGACCAGTTCCTCCGCGTGCACATTCAGCTTCTCTCCGTTTCTGATGACGATGGCAAACTGAAACAAACAATTAATACCTTAAGATGCAAGTCATGAAGTTTAGTTTAGTTAAGCACACGATATGGAACGAACGCAAGGAAACAAAAGTACGATCTCTCGGATGCTTCTCAAACACAGATTCCAACAGTACATGCAGCAGAACATCTTTTAATTGGCAAACTTAGGGGAAATTAAAATAAATAATGAAAATAAAAATTCTGCACTGGATATTTCATAAAGTCATGCTAAGAGTCCACATCATTGTTGATGAAAACATTACCTCTGAAAATTGAAGTAAAAAACGTGCATACTGCTTAAAATGCGACCTCCCTCAAACAAAAACTGCAATCTGAATTCAAATACAAGGTTACGACGAGTACAAATTCCATCAAATCCTCTGCTTATCGAGCATTTGAGTCAATGTAAGCTGTAATCAAATTACAAAAAGCATTTAAATGAGTGAACGAAAAAAAGTACAAATACAAATAATTAATAACAAAAGTCAACAACGTACCAGCATTTGATAGACAAAAATCTGACTCCGCCCATTTAGCAGCATTATATGCTTAATAAAAACCATAAACAATTATAAAAAAAAGTTACAAAAATAACTTACTCGAGCTTGGAAATTTGTACAAAAGCATTTGCTCAACAAAATAGTTTTTGAACATGAAAGTAATTTCTGCAATAAAATAGCAGCACATGGGAAGAATGTAGAATTCTCTGATAGCCAAAGACTCCTGGTCGTGATAATGCATATGCAAAGCATCTTTGGATTGAAAATGGGCCACAAGGAAAGGCCGGAAAAATCAATACGACCGGCAATTGACTCGACCGGCCGGGGATATGCCGTCCTACATTATGACAAACTTTTCTGTCTTAACGGCCACAGGAAACAGCAGGGACAACCGGAGAGATGCGGAGTTTTGCTTCGGGCATTAATAAACATCCCGAAGTCCTCGGACAACTCGGGGAAACGGAGATATGCAATGCTGCAGCACGTACATCCGACGTAGGGCATAGTGTACATCTTCTTCGGTGCAATGGAGGAAAGAGATGATTGTTATCCAAACATTTGCAATTTACAACAGCCACTCAAAATCTTAAATAAATAATGCTTTTCAGTTCTTGCTAAATTCTAAGATGCATGAATTCAAGAAGCAAGCACAAGAGCATTTTAATAAACTACAAACTTGACTTGAGTATTTCAGATTAATCTTATTTTTATCACTCAATACAGAAAGTCAACAAAAGTTTAGAATTAAACTGAAGATGATTGCAATACATTTCAATGAAAAAATGGGTGATATGTTGGCACGCAAGTTAAAAGACGAGCATACTGCTTCATTAGCTCGGAGGGTTGCATTCCTGCGTGCAACTTCAAACGCAACAGTTGTAATGCATCATGTTGGCATCCCAGATTGTATGGCCATGAAGCACTTCATAAATTGTTAAACAAAAAGTGCCTCCCTTGCCACGATTAGGGCGCTGCACAAACGAACTGCAAAGCCGATGCCACGAGTTGATTTAATAAAAATTTCAATACGTCGAGAAAACATTATCAAGCTGCATGGAACAAAATTCATATCTTTGAAAGGAGAATGCTTCAGAACACCAATTCCAAGAAATGCTGTTTAAGGACAAGATTACCTGAGGCACAAGATTTTTGAATGATTCCATGATTCTTGAACTCTTAGCTTCCTGATAATATGAGAAACAGCCCGTGATAACGACCACTGCTGTCAGCACAATGCCCAGGTACAACTAGAAAGTGAAAATCGTGTCAGCAAAGTCGACAAAAAAATTCCAATTAAAAAATTTATTTATTTGTGAAGAACTAACATTATCTCCTGATGGGTCTTCAGATGTACTGGCTACAATGGCATAAGCCACAAAGCAGAGAATCGCTCCAATCCATAGCAGCACGGAAAATCCTCCAAACATTTGTTTGCAAAACTTCACCCATTCTGGAGTCGTCTTTGGGGGACTGAGTTGGTTCGGGCCGTCGCGTTCTAAAACCTCTCTGGCCTTTGCCGGAGTGAGACCCTTCGGGAGAAGAATTGGATCATAAAATTTGTTTGAAGATTATTTCAAATAATCTCAAATTCAGAAATATTTAACTTTCAACAAACAACATTATTACAAAGTCATAATTTAAGTACAACTAACTGTTTGAAAGTTTGTCCCAAGTCTCTGTTGCAATTGCTCAAGAGATATTTTGTGTTCGTCCTAAAATTTAAATGAATTTTTTGCAATTTTAGCTGAAAACAACAGGATTAGTGATAATCCTATAACATTGAGGCTCCACTTCAGTGAACATTGCAATAAGAGCTCCACACAAAAATTATCTTTAAGATTATAATTGACGCCGTGCAAACTCGAAGTGACCGAGCAAACGTATGAACCCGACCATGTAGGTCATGACTTTGAAGTGTCCTATGGAAATCAATGCAAGTCGGATCTGAGATATTATCCGCTAGCATTAGTTCTGCTCGAAAAATCGAATTAATTCAAAGGGGTCCAATGCATCTCTCTCTCTTCTAAATCAAATCATTAGCTACAAAACATGACCCAAGTAAGCAGCATATTTTTATGTCCAAAAAGATTCAAAGAATTTAATATTTCAAGAATTTGTAAACTTGATATTTAAATCGAAACAAGAACACCAAATCAACGATATTACATGACCACAATTATTCCATCTTAATTTATATGGCAAACATAATCTACAAGAGCACATTCACATGAAAATAGGATGTGTATCATCGAGCAAATTATCTTCAACATAATTATCTTGGACAAGAAGCACATTAATCTCAGATAGATCATGACCTCCTTGAATCTTACCATCTCCACTTCTCTCTTGAGATTCTCCAAATCCTCCTTTTCCAATTTCTTAGGTCCCTTCTTTGGTTTGCTGCCCTTGTCATCTTTGACAGCAGAGTAATTGTAATTCTTGCCATCACCCTGCAGATAAAACAAATTTAAATAGGTTTCCAAATTCAAGTATTTAAAAAAATTATTCTTGAGATATTCATGTTCAAAACTATAACAACTTCAAGACAAATAATGAGAGGCAACCATCAAAACAATAGAGAGGTCAAGAATTCATTAATAGTTTACAACTACATAAATAAGCATTTGTTTTGATGCAATATCCTCACTTTTTTTTGAGACATGTTGAAGACGAATTAAACCTGAAGGTCGAGCAATGTAAAGGAAAGAAAAGTCAACTGCCTTCGAGAGCCGACTTTCAAGCGCTTACACCTGCGACATGCCTCTTATATACGAGTAAAGTCACGAGCAAGGTTAAACAAGTCGAGACGAATAAATTATTCGCACTCAAGATTAGATAGTGCTAGCTTGCCTGAGCTGAAGAGTAAAAAGTACATTCAATTGCATTGGACTGTATTCATTAGCAGAGGTATTTCAGGCTGAGATAATGAGCTGAATAATTATATGGCTGAAACCATTCAGGTCAGGTGAAGCCAGCTGCCTATAAAGGACAGCATGTCTTTCAATTAACCTCAAAGTCATAGCACATCATAAGCTGTCATGCATTTGAAATATATTTTGTGACAAACACTTTGTTGTCATTTGCTTGCCATATGGTAGAGCAATTTCAGAATGAAATCATAAAAGCTCAAACAATGCTCAACCTTTGATCGTGCAGTAAAACGGCATGTCATCTGCAAACCACTCAATGACAAAAATTTGTGTACTTGAGAATGAAGGCTTTACAACAATTTATAAATATTGTTGATTTCAGAATTAAAAACACATACTGCTCAAATGACCTGCAGATTACAACAACTGCAAATAATTTCAACTAATGTCTGAAACATGCTGCAAATTTTAAATGTTTGGAAAACCAAAAATGAAATCAAATTTATTCAAATAAATCAAAATTATGCTTAAAGATTCTCAGAACGAATTCTATTGTTATGGTAATAATGAGTTTAGTCAGCATTTATGCTCAAAATTAATAAATTTTTAGAGACCTTTTAAAGCTGAAAAGTATCCCCAGTTAAAAAAAGCTACTTGAACAGCAGCACATTATATAGAATAAGGTGATTTATGCTTCAATTAAAAGTGACTTAGAAAAATAAGTTGAAAATAACATATTGAGAATAAAGCCAACCACGTTGTTTTTTGCCGCTTCCGACATTCTTGAATGGAAATTTTCGCTATGTGTTCTCTCAGTATTAAGGATTAGAAGCTTCGATAGTTAAGGTTTTCCCGGCAATATTCTCGGTCTGTTAGATAAAATTTAACGAGCACAAAACCATAACGGTGACTACATAGAGCGAGAACTTAAATTTGAACGTGATGAGAAATCTTGGAATCACGATGCAGGTCAATGGAATTATTTGCAACTGAGAAGCGCTGCTGGCTTGCTGCCTGTCGGACCAAAATTTTCCTAAATACCCACCGCTTGCAGTTGAAACATTCACATATGCATGGAATACCATGAACCACAGGACAACATTACAACTATTTTCCTCAAATTCAAAATCTAGGCAAGTAATTTAGGCGAAGGTTAGTAAACAAATAAATAAAAGCGTCTTCAGCCGCCTAACATGCTCGGCATAGAACTGCCATTTTGCTAATTTCATTACATTTTTACTACAAGTTATTTTTAAAAGCATATTGCTAAATAATGACACTTTTATGAAGTGTAGAAAATAAAATTAACTTTCTACTTTACAAATATTTTAAATATTCTTATTGAGAAATTACACAAATATTAGTGCCTAGATAAATGAACGTCGCCAGTCAGAAAGCAGACAAATGTTAATGATCTCTCCATATCCATGTCTGAACATGGAAGACCTGGTGCTAGTAAGATACGGCTGCATTTCTAGCTGCATCATAATAGGGATGGAATGGTCCAAAAATAGACCCAACATGACGTATTTAATAAAGGCTTGCAATTATAATTCTCATTTTAGCATTTCTAATAAAATTGAACCGAACAAGACGCTACAGCTCATTTTTTGTCGAACTATGATGACTCCAAAGTGAAGTAGGTGCAAGTTCTGTGAATCCGAGTCGCATGCGTTGGGAAAAAGTCGATTGTATCTTGAGGGCAGCATTCGATTCGTTTTTATTTGCAGAAATCAATGATTATTTACAGAATATGCTGGAATGCTTACAAGACTTAAATATAATATAATTCGTCAATTTCATATTAGTTGAATAATAAAAAGAACAAAAATATGGAATGCTTAGGCGATGTTTAAGTTAGGATATCATCCGATAAAAATAGGAACCATATATCATAATTCGATCAAAGATTACAATTTTACCAACTGCGGGTGAGAAACTGATGGGTAATTTATTCTTGTTGAGAGTAATAAAATGATGAGTGAAGTTGCTCTGATGACTAGTTAATTTAGCTTGATGATTGATGAAATGAAACTTCGTCCAAATGATTAAATGGTGCAGCTTAATTTATTTAAGAAGGATTGAAGCCAAATGCAAAATAAACATTCCATTCCGCGCACCATGCACTTTCGGTTCATGGTTTCTGCAACCTTTTAGAGATGCTGCACTCAAATTACCTTTAGCAAACATATTACGTTAGCATAGACTTATGAAATATTGTAGCATTATACAATATCTAGTTTCGTCCTAATGAAATCATTATTTAAATTTTGGAATGACAAGCCTATTTTTTTTTATAATTTATTCAATTTCTTATTAAGGTCTTGCGGATGATTGGATTCATTGACTGCCACAGAATTCAACCTCAATAATTTTGCTTCAGTGACTATTGCATCCATCACAAACTTCAGTTAATCCACTAAAGTTACTCATCACATTTCTTGGCCCTAAATTGCATTTAATTTGAATACCATTCATTTTCAGTTCTTGTGCCAAGTTTAAATTCAACTTTAATACTTTTGTCCGAATTAGTTTTAAACCATTTTTATGAATAAATTGCATAACGTTAACACTTAACTACGCAAATTAAAGTCAAATTATTTCAGCGGCTCGTTCATCTTATAGAAAATATCCCGACAATTCAAAAATTTGTTTGAAATAGGTTACATGAGAGACCGCAGAAGTTCTACTTCAAATCGTGTTCGAGTAGAAAAGTCTCAAGTGTCGCGTTTGTTAAGAAATTTTAAACTGCCAGTTTCTTAAGCTGTGAAATTTTGAAAAAAACTTGGAATTTCATTACAAATTTAGGAGGACATGAAACGTTTAAAGTTTATTGTATGGATTGTCACTAAGGCGTTGAACTAAAATAACAAGAAAAATAAATACTAGGCCCACGAAATAAATGAAGCAGGAACATCCAAATGAATATGAAAAATTACGAGGAACTAATTTGAGAACTAAAATAAATTCGAATGACACGTCATTAATGCCGATGATATGAAACGGACCTTCGTTTGGCCAATTCCTTCGTAGTCAGTAAAAAATTCAACGTAGATTTGTGGAGTTAATGAGGTGCGTTCTATACGAGGAGGGAGCTCATTAGAGCATCAGACAAATTGTACCCAGGGGAATTAGGGACACTAAGCACTGTATTTCTTTTCTTTTTTCAATTATTTACATGACATCAATGTTGCGTACAAGATGAATCATCGGGTATGGATGCAATGGTTATTTGGATGAAACATTTTTTAGGAAGGTTTGTGAAGGCGATAATGAAGAATTTCTTGAATCAGCAAGCGTTCTTGGTGATCAACACTTCATCACTTCCCCACTTCAAAGCTACTCGTGTTTTAAAAAATCATAGAGGCAGTGGCGTAACTTCCAATGACAGTCAAGACAATCAAAACCTTGAGGACTCGAAGGGTTACGCTTAATTTAAATGATCAAATTACGTAAAAATAAAAAATCACAAAAACCACCAACAAAACCTAATAATGAAAACGTACATTGAAAACATTTCTCAATAATGCAAAAATAGAAATTTTAATTATATTTTTTAAATGTTTTTGACTTTCTTTAACTTAAATCAATTTTAACTTAAATCAATTTTTTTTCTCCTGCCTGCATCTCTCTCTGCAAATCTATCTATAAGTTTGTCCATAACTTTTGCCCGTTCCGCTTCAATGTTCATTGTAGCCAATCCTTTAAGACGCTCTTGAGCCATTGAATTGCGCAGAAAATGTGTACTTCAGCTTAGAAAAAGATCTTTCTGCAGATGCCACTGTAACTGGTAACGTCAAAAATATAATTAGAGATGTGCAAACATCCAAATATGTTGATGAAATTGCAGTCAAGATTAAGTATGCGAGTATATAAATTTGCGAGTTGCTTAACTGTTGTAGTGTTTTTTTATTTCATTTTCTATCGTTCGGAAAGATAGTAACTGCATTGGAAATTCAGGTGAAATGTCATCTGAATATTTAGCTTGCATTAACTTGGCCTCCTTGACTATGATGTTTTCTTTCTTGGTGATGAGATTAGCTGGAAAAAGAATTGAAAACCTACCAACAACATCATGCATTCCTTTAAATCTGTTATGCAGCCGTGCGTTCACAATATCTAAAACACGGTTAAAAATATTTACACGAAATCTATCTTCTGGATCGTTGATTCTGTGATCATCGACTAACTTATCAAAATGCCGTTTAGTTGTTTTAATTCTTCCATCTTGCTATTTTACCCCAATACTCCATAATTCAGCAACATCAATTGCTTCTTCTTCCGCGAACTTGTTCCTGTAATTTGTAGTCACTTGAAGGGTAGCCTCAAGATGATGTGCAACTATGCTTAGATCATCTTTCTCACTTTGCAAATATTTCGAAGCTACCTTAATTGCTCCAAGAATATTTGAAAATATAACTAACAAGAATACAAACTCCAAATTTTCAACATATCTCTTTAGTTGTAAGGCTTCTTCTATTTCTTCTCTTTTGCTTGATTGGAAATTTGAGTCAATAACTTTAAAATCGTTTTGTAGTTATGCTTCATACCAAGCAGTGTTAGCAGTCGACCAGACCAGCGTGTTGGGTCGAGTTTCTTTATCGTGCCAGCAGATTGGCCGGTCACACTACTTAGCATATCCCATCTGTTAATGTTGTATCCAAAAATCTTTTATATATCTTGCAATATGTTGAAAAACTTAACTTCTGAAACACAACTAACAGCATCGTTCAAAACTAAATTTTGATTATGTGCGGCGCAGCGCACATGCACTTGCACTGCATTTGGTTGCTCACTATTAACACGTTTTTGGACACCCACTAGCTCCGTCATATCCTTGATCCCGACATCTATCTACAGAAATTCCTTTATTTTAAAGGACTTGCATTAAATGGTTTTGATCATGCGTCCAGAAAAAACCAAGAAAACTCTCAGTTATTTTAATTTCAACTGGTTTACCATTAGCGTAGTTAACAATTTTGACGTGTCGAATGATTAAATTTAATTGATTTATTTTCGAAATATCTTGGGTGGTATCTGCAATGATTGAATAGAATAAAGCAGATTTGATTTCTTCCGTAATCTCATTTTCCGGAGGTTCTGATAGTGCTATACTAAGTTCATTCTGAACCAATGGACTAAGATATTTCATGCTATGATTAGGCTTATTTATGAGCTCATTCATAATGGGATCAAGTTCTGCAAGTAATTCTACCTCTGATAGGAAGTTGCCATTAAAGATATCATCAATTCTTTCTTGATGTCCTCTAAATGACCGTCCACGACAAGCTAGACGCAATATAATTTTTACTAATTTTGTAATTATTTTCAATACTTCCCGCCAAAAACATTTTTCTTTCTGATATCCCTTTTCGTTTTCTTCATTTAAAGTATTGTGATGCTTCATAAGTGATGCAAGATGCAGTATGACATTTAGAAATAGCATGTTTCATAATTTTTTAGACAGTCCTTGCCAATCTTGTATACCATTACTCCAATTTTCGCGGTAACTTGGATCGCTTCTGCCTCCAAACATCCAGCAAACTTCACAATAAGCCTCGCGTTTAATTTTTTGGAATAGCATAACCATGTCATCGGAATTTTTATTTTATAATTTTTATTATAATAGAAACTATCACTGAAACATCTGTTTTTAGAATCTCTGAGAAATGGTCCACATGGTCTACAAGAACCAGTTTCTAGAATAAATCGCTTCAGGTTTGCATCAAGTACATCTGCATAATGGTCTGTTGGATGTTCATCTCTGATAAGCTGAGAACTGTAGTTGCCGTTTGTGCAACTTTCTCGAAACTAAGGTTCGTTTGATTTATTTATTTTTTATTTATTTCCAATTTTTATTTATTTGATTGATTTATTTATTTATTTCAACCAAAAAGTTGGTCACGAATGACCACTAACGCAAATTGTAGTATATATAGAGTGGTACAGAAAAAACTTGAAATCATTTAATTGTTAGATATTCGTTGAGATCGATGGTAGATAAGCAAGCTTGGAATCTAGTATGAGTTGACGAGCTGATGATATCTGGGGGCAGAGAGTTCCAGGGTTTCACGATTCGATTGACGAAGAAATGTCAATTTATCATTTTTTCTGTCTCTGGAGTCCTCGCTTTCATTAAAAATGTCAGGACTCAGTACAATCAAATAACACAGGCCTGCGATAAAAAAAACTCTTTGTTTCATTTTACATGATTCTTATAGATTTTACATTTACATTTACATTTATTTAGCCCATATTTTGAGTTCAAAAATTATCCCAATGGGATGTGCAGGCACTATGACAAACATTGCCAGCAATTAAGTTCATTCATTGAGTGAGTCAGAGTAAAAAGAAGTAATGATTAAAGTCAAACACAATCAAAATTGAATTCAGGACGATCGACTGAACAGGTAGGTTTTAAGTAGTGTTTTAAAAAGTTCTATTGTTGGTGCCAGACGGATTTCGGTTGGAAGAGAATTCCTCATCCTGGGTCCGCAGACACGAAACGAACGGTCTCCCTGTCTGACTGTTCGGGACCTAGGAGCAACAAGAGTCCTCTTGTTGGAGGACCGGAGGGATGCTCTACCGGGGATAGCAGATGTGCTTGTCAAAAGTTCAGTGAGATATTGAGGAGCGCTGCCTGTGGCGGCTCTGTAGACTAGAAGCAGGATATTGAAGGTGATTCTATCCGGAATTCTTAGCCAGTGCAGGTCCATGAGGAGAGGAGTGATGTGGTCAGAAGACCTTCCACCATAAATGAGCCTCGCCGCTGTGTTCATGACTGCTTGAGGGGTGTTAAGATTCTGGCAACTGGCATTGACCAGAATCGAATTGCAGTGATCGAACTTTGAGAGGATGAGCTGGACTATGAGGGACCTGAAAATTTGATGTGACACATATGGTTTAGCCTCCTTGAGGACATGAAGCTTGGCATAACAACCTGCAGCAACCTGATCAACGTGAGGACCCATCGTCAAGGAAGTATCTAGACATACTCCCAGGCTTCTGACTGTCTGCGAACAAATGATGGCTGCACCTCTTAATTGAGGTGTTGGGGAGACGATCTCTCTGAAACAGGTCGACACTCGACAGACAAGACCCGGAACACCCTCAGGGCAGCAGTGGCCGTAGATCTGGGAGTCATATGCATACTGGTGGCTGGAGAGACCATGGGCGGCAACAACACCCGCAATGTCTGAAACATATAGGGAGAAGAGAATTGGTCCCAGTACAGAGCCCTGTGGAACGCCTAACTGAATGAATTGTTTAACATTGCATGAGGACGAAGATAGTATTGTTTGACTTCTTCCTGAAAGGTATGTTCTAAACCACTGCAGTCAGTCGACGCACAGATGTCATTGAGCTTTTCGTTTAAATATGCAGAGTAGGTTTCAGCAGTTGGAGCAGTAGAACGTCCAGTCACACCGCCAAGGCCAGTCGCCTCACCAACAAGCTTCCACCGCCTGGCAGGATGCTGCACCTCTGCTATGCGCTTGGTGTAGTAGTGTCGACGCTTGGTGTGTAGAAGTCCAGTGTAAGAGCGAGCAACAGCCCTGATATCCTCCCTGACCGCAGTTCTCCATCGTAGCGAAGTAAGGAATGTCGAAGTAAGCAAGGATGTCTGTATTTGTAGAGGCGAAGAGCCATCACCGGGAGGGATGTGCTCAGAGAAGTAGTGAGGGTTGACTCATAGAGTTTAGCCATTTAATCAACAATCATGGAGGGCCAGGCCACCGAATTAACCAACGGAAAAGACAAAAGACACCGCTCCAAACCAGCAATATCAAGCTTCCTCCACTGCCTGACCATGCGTGCATCCGTATTTTCCATAGGAGAAGTTGATGATCAGAGAGACCAGTTTCAAGCTTGTCAACAACAGTATTGGGATTAGTGTAGGATTAATGAGATCTAGTTACAATATCATAAAAGTGGAGTTCAATGAAAAAGAAATGACATTAAAGTTGAAAGCATTAAATGCATCCTTCCTTCCTATCCTCAACAACCTATTAATAAAAATATTGGTTTAATACAAACGGTTATAGATTGATTGTTTAATTACATTAAAAATAAATAAATAAATAGCATTACAATTAGAACTTCTTGCTTCATCGTGGTGCAAATATTTAACAAGATTATTTATCTTTCAGCTGATGAAGCAATGCAAAGTCAGAAGACATTTTGACAACTTGTTTTCCACTCTTTGTAACTTTTCATGAAGATTACAAAAACACAATTTTTGTAAATGGAAACCGAAACTCAACGAATTTTCACTGGGACGTTATGGTATAAATATTTTAACCCCACTCCTCCAAATTAAATAAGCCTAATTAAATAGGCATTTCATCTCCATGACCGAGTGAACCAATTAGACAAAACTCTGCAAAAATGTAAAGTGGACTTTCAAAGAACGTGTCGTAGCAACCAAAAAAACAGCCAAAGAATATTTCAAATATGTATAACTTCACATGGCTTTTGTGATATTTTTGATGTGAAATTTATATTTCTGGTTGCATCGCAATTTTTATGCAATTAATCTAATTTGTAGTCAACTCTGACATTTCAACAATTGACCTTAATTAATAAAAAGTGCCGCAATATTAAATTACTAGCTGATACAATAATTTATCAATTGACTGAGTGCAATTACCAACAAACTACTTAAGAATTTCCCAGCAGTGAGTTGGCATCTTAACTTAAAATCTGACAGTGATTATGATTACGACAGTCCATACAATAAGATATTTTTCAACAGAACTTCCATAAATCTGGAATTCTTTGGTGATTTGTAACAAATAATAAGCTCGATTTTTTATTTTTCATTCAGCTAATTTCTGTTTTACTGTTCACAAACAAGAACACCACGACTGTATGAGCGTCCACAGTATTCAAATTAAAACAAATTAGTTCTATTTGTAACCACTATTCAAATCAACTAAGTTATTTTGACAAACAATTATGTGACATATCAGCTCGATGACTTGCAAGTTTATTCGCAAACTTCGACAAAAAATTATAAACTAAAAAATAAATATTTTATTCATCACTCATAATAGTTCAAACACATCTAAACATCTGAAAAATCTATACATCCATGATATACATGTATACTATAAAAAAGCACTTTCAAAGATTCGTGTATGAAATGAAACGATTTTATTGTTAAGTAAATGAGTTAGTAGTACGTTTCCTTCTCGACCCATCCTCCTGGGCATCGTCGGATGATGTGCTTCCTCACTTCATCGTAAATCAGAATCAAAACACTGAATGGCAGTGGAGCCACCCACCACGTCCAGCTAGAAACAAGAAACATGATCAGATCACATTTTTAGCAGATTTAAACGTCATAACCACATCTCAAATTACTTACTTGAGTGGGTACATCCTGAGACCCTTGTCGAGACCTGGACAATAGCACAAGAAGATTGCCAGAGTCGTTTCAAAGAAGAGTCCAAAAATAAGGTGGATGTTCCTAAAAATGATTTCAATTGTGCACATTGAAGTCAATAAATATAGGTGAATAAAAGTAATGTCCTTACAGCATGCCCTGATGGAAAACAGAATTACGCCTAGTCTTACAAATGACCAAATCGGCCCATTGGACGATGACGATGGCGACGAAAAAGCCAGTCTGGCATGTGAATTCCAAGGCTTTTCTTTGAGCATATGACTACGATAATGTAAATTAAAATATTTATGTTATGGATTAGAGATAAAATTGAGACAAAATTGATAAATACCCATTCTTGGCCGTATGAGTCGGCTAAGTCATTGACGTTTTTCGAATCCCAACTTTTCCTTAAGCCAAAAAGTCTTGATGGCAGGAAGCCATTCTCACCCATGATGACAAAGTAAATAAAGAATCCAGCCAAAGCTTGAATCATTCCTATTTGACCGTAAGCCATGGAAATGAGCCTGTAAAAACAGGAGAAGTTTTGGCAATCGTGGTTATAATTAAATATTGATTTATCGATCGACAGGTGATTTTGATATATAAATAATAAATATGGTAAGTAAAAGTAACGAACCTGCTGTTGACAAGCTTGTCGTTAACAGGATCTCTTGGCTTTCTCTTCATGATGTCACTCTCAGCCTGTTCATAAGCAAGGGAGATAGCAGGAACCATGTCAGTGCCCAAGTCAATGCAGAGGATGGTGATAGTGCCCAAAGGCAGAGGAATGTCAGCAAGAATAAAAAGAAGGAATGGAGAGATTTCTGGGATATTACTTGTCAGAGTGTAGGCAATGGATTTCTTCAGGTTATCAAAGATCAGTCGACCTGTGGAAAGTTGCAAATGAAACATGAATTTTAAAATAAATACTTATTTATATAAATTATATTCATTCATACCTTCTTCTACACCGGTGACAATGGAGGCAAAGTTGTCATCAAGAAGAATCATGTCAGCTGCCTGTTTGCTCACATCAGACCCAGCAATACCCATGGCTATACCAATATCGGCTTTCTTCAAGGCAGGGGAGTCGTTGACACCATCTCCAGTGACAGCCACAATTGCACCTTGCCTCTGACAACCTTCGACAATGATTAACTTCTGCTGTGGCGATGTCCTTGCAAAGACGATTTCAGTGTGGTTTCGGAGAATATCATCAATTTGTGATGGAGCCATGTCCTTAAGATCAGAGCCGTGAACAACGCATGCTTTTGCTTCTCTGAAAAAATAAAATAGTTTTGGTGTACTTTTTTAAAAATAAATGCTGATTATTGAGTCATCTGTATGCTGCTTTCTTTCGATTATTCAAGTCTTGCTCCAATTTAAAATAAAAGCATTTTACTAAATATATTTGTATGTAATAAACAAGCCAGCGTACCTTGGATTAACTTGAGTCACTGGCACCCTTTTCCTCTCAGCAATATCTTCTACGGTTTCGTTGCCTTCGGAAATTATGCCGACACCCTTGGCAATGGCCTTAGCAGTGATTGGATGATCTCCTGTGACCATGATGACCTTGATACCTGCACTTCTGCACTTGCTGACAGCATCAGGAACAGCTGCTCTTGGTGGATCAATCATAGCCATGAGTCCAACAAATCTCAGGTCATTCAGCGGGAAGTTGGGATTATCGACGTCAAAGGAATAATTTTTGGGGAATTCAGAGGAGGGAAGCTTCATATCACAAAATCCGAGAACACGTTCTCCCAGCCCACCGAGATCCATGTAAGCCTGGACAAATATTTGACATTAAATAAGAAATATTGAAAAAGATAATTAAATTGCATTTATTAGTGTGTACCTCGTTGAATCTCAGTCTCCATTCGTCACTCATTTCTAGTTCTTCTCCTTCGATTAATATCTTGCTGCATCTTTCCAAAACTCTTTCAGGAGCACCTTTCATCACCAACAAATAGTTCGATGATGGGTCTTCGATTTCGTGGATGGATACCTAAAAATAAATTAACTGGATTCATTTTCACATTCTGCATTTGTGACCTGTCTTAATGTGTTTAGACTTATGTGCGCTATTCACTTATGATTCTGCTGTCGTGATTAAGTGAATGAGCAGCTTTTCTATTGTTCAACATTTTTGTTCAACAGCTTTGCACTGCCATTATACATTTAATAAAAAATGTAGCAATTTGAAAGAGGCATTCGCACCTGATACTTGTTGGTGGAGTTAAATGGAATTTCACAAAGCTTGGGATGTTTCTTTCTGAATTCGCTCACTTTTCCGACTGACAGTTCAGCGCACTTCAAGAGGGCGGTTTCCGAGGCATCTCCATTGCATTCCCTGTGAAGTGATTGAAAGGTCGTGTAACGTCTCCAAGAATACAATTTATGTATCATAAAACGTACCTCTTTAAAATTGAAATGTTCTCTTGCCCTGGTTTGAATTCGGCTCTATTGCAGAGCATAGCAACACGTGCCAATGCAGACCAAGTCGGGGATGTTTTCTTAAATGTTTTACCTGTTCAAAAAACAATTTCTTTAGCAAAAACTGCCAGGCAATATATCATATATAATCTATTTTATTGCATTAAAATCCTAATGGCAGCTTTAAAATAACTCACCACTTTGATCCTCAGAGGTATCAGCCTCGACGATTTCGTTGTCAAACCACATGTGAGCCACTGTCATTCTATTCTGTGTCAATGTTCCTGTCTTGTCAGAGCAGATGGTTGAAGTTGATCCCAGAGTTTCAACAGCCTCCAAGTTCTTCACCAGGCAGTTCTTACTTGCCATTCTTTTGGCAGTTAAAGTCAGACAAACCTGTGAATGTAAATAACATTATTAAGCCATTTATTAATATTCTTTTTATTATTTAACATTGCTGATTCTTACAGTTACAGTGGCAAGAAGACCCTCGGGGACGTTGGCCACAATAATTCCGATCA
>MPNW01001127.1:7745-24685 GCA_011800805.1 Hirudo medicinalis
ACGCTAGAATAATAATAATAATAATAATAATAATAATAATAATAATAATAATAATAATAATAACAGCAATAATAATAATAATAATAATAACAGTAATAACAATAACAATAATAATAATAATAATAATAATAATAGCAATAACAACAATAATAATAATAATAATAACAGTAATAATAATAATAATAATAATAATAACAGTAATAACAATAATAATAATAATAATAGCAATAACAATAATAATAATCATCATAATCGTCATCGTGGCATCATCAGAATTTGCAAACAAGCGATCTAGCAGTCCTAGAACAGCTTAACCATTCTCAAGTTTATTGTTGTTGTTGTTGTTGTTGTTGTTGTTATTATTATTGTTGTTGTTGTTAATGTTGTTGTTATTAATGTTGTTGTTGTTGTTGTTGTTGTTGTTTATTGTTTGATTTATTTCATTATTGTAGTCGTTGCAACAATAACATAGGCCTCCAATATTGTCTTTAAACATCACATCCTTGAGCAAGACACTCAGAGCGGTACCCCTTGTCATGAGGATCAGGCTGGCTGAATGGGTTGCGCTCCTGAACATGGCGGTAATGGCAGCAGTCGTAATGTCTCGTGTTCGAAACCCAGCCTGCACTGCCACAAGCGCCCTTGGTTTTGGCGCTATATAAATTGTTTTAAAAAAAGCGCTGTGCGTGTGGCGCTATATAAATGAAGTACACGTTGGAGTCTGCTCAGACGTTTGAATTCGAAAAAAAATATCGGCGTTACTTGTCGTCTGCTCGTTTTGGCGCCACACGCAGCCATGGCAACGTCTCCATTTATGGAATTACCTCGGCCGGAAATGGAAAAACTTGGAGCCGATGGTTTGAGTTGAGAGGTGATTCGATGATTGGAATGCACTTGTTTGTCTAACCTTACTCATTTACTCATTCACTCAGTCATTCATGCACTCATTCACTCACTCATTCATGCATTCATTCACTCACTCATTCATGCATTCATTCACTCATTCATTCATGCACTCATTCACTCACTCATTCATGCACTCATTCACTCATTCATTCATGCACTCATTCACTCACTGATTCATGCACTCATTCACTCACTCATTCATGCACTCATTCACTCATTCATTCATGCACTCATTCACTCACTCATTAATGCACTCATTCACTCATTCATTCATGCACTCATTCACTCACTCATTCATGCACTCATTCACTCACTCATTAATGCACTCATTCACTCATTCATTCACTCACTCATTCATGCATTCATTCACTCATTTATAAGCTAATTCGCTCAATCATTCATTCAATCATATATTCATTTTTTTTTCAATCAATCATTCGTTCAATCATCTATTCATTCAATCAATCATTCGTTCAATCGTTCATTTTGTCCGTTCGCTGTGTAATGCATTCATTCAATTTAACGTCCATTCCATAATTCATTCAGTCACTCGTTCATTCATCATCTGATTTCCTCTCAGCTCAATCAATCAATCATTTTAGCAACGTGCACACGATTCAATCCTTCATCTGAAGCAACCGAGGCTTGTTCATTCATTCATTCGTTCGTTCGTTCGTTCGTTCGTTCGTTCATTCATTCATTCATTCATTCGTTCGTTCCTTCATTCACTCATTCGTTTCTTCGATAGTTCGTTCGTTCATTCATTCATTCATTCATTCATTCGTTCGTTCGTTCGTTCGTTCGTTCGTTCTTTCTTTCTTTCTTTCATTCATTCATCAACTCATTCATTCTTTTATTCCACATTCTCATCCCTCAGTCACTGACTCACTCATCAACCTCATCGTTGCCTGAGTACAACTGGCAATATAAACTTATAAAAAGCTTCACAGCGGGTGAACTCCACGCCGACAAAAGGGGCACTTTTTATACGACCCTCGACCCCATGACCCCTGACCCATTGACCCCTGATCACTTGATCTCTGTCCTCATTCCAAACCTAAACATCCCTGATTCTTCTTGTAAATCCTTGCCCCAACTCCTGTAGTCGTTTAGGTTTTGGGTCGAACCGTCCCAGGGGCACTTGGGGGAGCTTTTCAGGGGCTGTTTTTTTTAGTGGGGTGGGGTGGATGGGAGAGCAAATTGCAGATGACGTTGCAAGAGGTTGGAGCAACCTGCTGGGAATTATATTAATGGGTACAAGTCGGCTGTCTTTATGAAACTACTGTGACGATGACGCTACTGCTGTTGTTGTTGTTGTTGTTGTTGTTGTTGATGATGATGATGATGATGATGATGATGATGATGATGATGATGATGATGATGATGATGATGATGATGATGTTATTGTTTGTTGTTTGCTGTTGTTGTTGTTGTTGTTGTTGAATTTAACAGTTGATATTCTTCATCTGTTTTGACGACGATCTTCATGACGAATACTTCCAAGACAAGTCATCAAAATTGATTACAAATTAAGAACTATTATTGTCAAAGAAATACAAGTTGATTTCATTAACTTCGACTCTTAATTGCAACCAATTAAAACCGATTAAAACCAAATTCCAACCGATTAAAACCAATTAGCAACCGATCAGATTAAAAAAAAAATCTAAAACTTCGGAAACATCCTCCGACACTCATGCAACCTTTTAATTTATTTCCGAGAAAAACATAATTTTTCCCACTTTCCACAAAATCCAGTGGAGCAACAACAGCATCATCCACGTGACGTCATATCATACGCCAGGGGTCCACAAGATGGAAGTCTGATATCCTCCCGAGTATCCGGGTATTCGGATGGAGATAAGAATCCATCTCCTCCGGAATAAATAATCAGGATGAACGACAAATGGCTGCTCGCTGTAAATGGTTTGTGTTTTTTAAATTCAGTGTTATGGATGATTATAATTAACGATTAATAATTAATAATATTTACAATTAAGTTAGTGTTGGAGTAATTCAATGTTTTTTCTCAATGAATGAATTGGTTTGAAGGAAAGCACGAAACGCAAAATAGTCCTGATGGTGGTTGACGTCGTCGTCGTTGTCGTCGTCATCGTCTTCATCATCAAAATAATTATCCACCAAAAATATATTTACAATTCAATCTGACAAAGTCCAACAGTTTCCATCATCGACGGAACATTGAAAGAGTTTCTAACGAACAACAGCAACAAACGACAAAAAACAACAACAACAACAACAACACAGTCGTAAAACTGCCACAAAACACGTCAACTGAATCACTCGCCCACAACAAGAACAACAAATCGTTCAAAATTTTGTCCCGGAAACAGAATATTCTTTCCAATGTTAGTGCTGCTCTTGTCGTCGTCGTCGTCTTCAAAGTAGTCGCTAGGATGCTTCGTCGACTTTCTGAGCGACATCTTGAGGCCGCCAGTGGTCAAGTCGTGGCTTCAGTAAATGTGCAGTCTGTTGTGCATTTTACTCGCATTATTTCCTTAATTTACTGAAATTTAAACAAAATTAAACTGAAAACCTCCTAAAAGCCTTTAATTTGATCAATTGCTTGCAGGGACATTTTAATTAATCGTGTAACCATGACAACTAAAAATGCTGTCACATGTCATTAAGATTGTCATCAATCCTCACAAGGCAACCTGTTCCATGTGTCACCACGAAACTCTTCAATGAACTTTCGTCTCAAACGTTTCGTGTTCGATTCCCAGGCGATCCAAGATGACGTAATAACACAGTAATGCATAATATTTCGTTTCCAATATTTAAGATGCTCATTTTACTTTCCTGTCCTTCCATCTCCTTTCATTAGCAACCTCTGCAGCGTCATTATTTTGGATGTCGATTGGAGGAATCGTCTCTGTGGTTGTTGTTAATTTTATTATTAAAGTGATTAATTCTATCAATTGGTCTGTTTAAGTATAGATTTAAATTATTTTAAGTTATTTATTCTATAATCTAATGTTAGTCGTGGAAAAATAATTAAATTTAATAATAATTTAATGTTAAATAATAATATTAAATATTATTATTCCTCTTCATTAATTGCAACTATTACTAATTTACAACTATAACTAGTACTCAAACAATTATGCCACGATTTCTCTTCAATTTTAATGCATCTAATTTTGTTTTTGTTTTTTTAATATTGTTTAAAATTATTTTTCTGTCGAATTCATTTTTTAGAGATTTTATTTTCATGACCAGGGGGCGTATATAAATTAGAAGAACACAATAAGAGCACGATTTCCCCATGTGCCTCCATGCAAAAATAAAAGCAAGCCTTCCATGTTCCTGTGTATTAATTTCATGAATTACTGATTTATTATTAGTAAATTTATTTACTTGATTCTTGTGAGTAAGCAAACTCATCTATTTATTCTGGTACAATTCAAAGGGGAGAGTTCAAATCGCTGGTTTTCGAGGTTTTTTTAAATTCATTTTACTTTGCAACACTTCTGAAAAAATATTGCAGTCGGAAAAAATATTCTCTTAATTAACGTGTAGTGGGAGGCCATCTTGGAAGCATAACTTCCTGTAGAAAATTCGGCAACTTCCTGCGATTCGTTGTCGCTTTATGCTCGCCTCTGGTGCTCTAATAAAGTTTTTATGGCCTCCTATTTGCATAATTTATGCCGGTCTTGTTTTCTTGTGATCGCATTTTGGAGCCCTAACGAGTTCATTAATATTTACCATTACCACAAGGAGCGGTCGGTACTCGACCGACGAACGAACCATTACAAATATGTTGGTGACGCCTTTGATGAGAAGTGTCCATCTGTACTGAACCCGCTAACGAGCTCTCCCTTCGATTTCAGGGGGATGGGTGGGTCGTCTTCCCACAGACCATTTGACCCACCCATCTGTCTTTCTCTATTTTTTATATAAAGATTGTTTCCAATATGCGGTTGGGATGTGAGAGTTTTTTTCTGTAGTCGTAAAGAGAAGATGATAAATCAAATTGCGCTATTGTACAGAAACAAATCAACAGTCAAATAATCGTAACAACATTTTCAGTGTTCACGTTTGTCCTAAACTCGATCCGGGAGTTGATGTTTAAAACTCAGCTACGGACAGGCACGAATGGAGTTTTTTTTCTGGAATTTTCCAAATTTGTTTCCGACTCAGATGATGTGGAAAAACAAGCATCGAGTCTCCGTCTATTAAGGAAACATATTTTCCACTTTGCAAGCCGCCTAACGAATTCAGCTAATTTCATAAGAGAGCCTCGTTTCATGTGAGAATGAATAAATTCGTCGACAATTGCAAAATGTTTTGACAATTTTGTTTTAAAGTTGTCGTTATCGTGTTTATTTGATCCTCTTCCCATGTAAAATTAGATCATTCGAAAGAGGCTTGTTCGGGAATTCGGAGACACGACCTCTGACGGTAAACAAAATTCCGAATGGGGATCATCTTTCATGTTGCGTGCGTGCGGAGATGTAACTTTTTTGTAATTTTAGCTTATCAATTCACTTTTTTGCTTATCTGTGGGACGCGTTTAAATTACAATTAATTAAACATTGTTTTGTATTAAGTATTGTAATTAATTTGTTTCTACAGACCATATATTCATTAAAAAACAAACAATAATACTGACAAAAAGGACATCAGTAGAATGAAGCGAGATTTCAATTTGGTTCATATTTGTCTGGTAGTATGCCAAGGGGGTCATGGAAATAAGGGAGTATGGAGTGGCAGAACAGGCTGGTCATTTCAATGGAATTATTGAAGTTATAAGTCATCTCAGTCATGCAAACAACACCATTCCCAAGCTTTCCAGAGTTACAGTCTTTTGAAGGAGGTCTGCTCCTGAAGTCTTCGCCCGCTAGGGAACTCCATTTTATCGGATGAAGGTAGAACTTTCCAAAGAGCTCAGATTTCCTGAAATGCATCCAGGGTCTGTCTCTCGTTTCAACATCCCAGACCTGAACGCCTGGCAATGGCTGGATTTCTTCGTGTGAGGATAACCCCCAAATTAAGGATGGAATGGCAATCTCCAGGAACACTCCATGCTTGAGGAACAATCTTCCCAGCTCGAGAAATTCCGAGGAGAGTCTTCGAGGAACGTAGAACACGTCAGAATAACCGCCTACGAGACGAGAACTGCCCCCTGTGAATCTCTGGAGAGTCTTCTGGAAGAGTTTCATCCTTCCAGATTTTTTGGACAGATATTCCAGTTCTTCCAGGAAGGCCAAAGATTCAACCTGATAGTCAGACCACCAAGGCCACCTGACAAAGAAATCACAAATCCCCAACAAGCACTCCTTCATTGTCTTCAGATCCCCAATTTTTGATTCAATCCTAGGAATGAATCCTAGGTCGTCTTCGTTCAGCTCGGGCACCCGACGATTCATGACGAGCAAGTCGTCCGCTATGCTCAAAATTCCTTTGACCTTGAAATTCATGTCGAGCGCCTTTAGCATGCACTGATAATTCAGCGACCCCGGTACCTTGCCCTCTGGTTGAAGGTCGAAAGTTATGAAGGAGACGAGGTGATCCTTTAAGAACGTGTGCTGCGTTCTGTCCAAGGTTTCGGGTCCGCAATAAAGAATCAGAGCGAAGAAAGGCCTGTACAGCGTGTCCAAGTAAGGAATGACGCCGTAATGAGGTTTGTTGAAAACTATGAGAAGCAAGACGTTCGTCTTCCTGTACCAGGGTTCGTCCAGTTTGAGACTCGCCGTGGACTCGAGGCCCGGTTTGCAAGTTTTTTCGTAGGTTTTTGAGACGGCATCCAAACCGGTCGTTCTGCGACGCCCGGAATTGTGTTCCGTTTCCGAGTTGCAATACTCTGCCGCATTAATGACGGCTCGAGAGCAGTTCGAGAGATTTAATTTTTTCGCCGGAAGTTCGTAGCCATGTCGCTCGAGAACGTTCATCCAGTTGTCGACGCCTTCGAACTGTTCGTCGGAAAGGATGTTTTTCATTGCAGAGGTGATGCAGCGGGATAAGCTAGTTTTACAGCTTTCTAAATGTCCGACGTAGCTTTGACATTTTTCTGGGCTCGACTCAAATTCCTCGATGGCCAAAGAATTTGCCAAAAAAACTTCAACGAATCCTCCCGACTGCCACAAGAACCACTGAATCGTGCAACTCAGTCGAAACTTTGTTTCATCATCAAAAGTGTGGAAATCACGAAGCAACGTCAGGGCCCAAAATGTCGATCGACCGAATATCGTCGTTTCTCCACCGATACCAGTGAAGGTGTTTGGCATCAAAGCCACTGGAATCATCTTTGACGAACATGAACGGCCACTTTCGGTTGCAGCTGGAACGATGATGGAAGGAGCCGAGGACAAACAGAGTGAGAAGTTTTTCAAACAATCCTTAGTTTTGGAAATGCATTGAAAATGCTTCCTTGAATTGAAGAAGCTGCCATCGCTCGAGAATGCGTAAAATTTGTCGGGAGATGGAGCCAACAGGTCGTCGATTTCGTCGATGACGTCTGCAACGTCGACATCGCCGGTGGGAGAAAAGATAAACTTAGCTCCTTCCTGCAATTAAAGAGCTTTTCTTGAATTAAGATGAAAAGCATTGGTTAGGAACAAAGAAAATGTTTGGCCAGCTTCTTATAACAGAAACAATTATTCGAGTTGTTGTGAAAGTGCTAACACGTTACCAAAATTGCATATAGAAAGGCTTGATGAATAACAGCCAGTTTCCAATATTGTGAAAGTTTCAATCTGCCGAGCTCTGAATTCCAGGAAATACAATTCCCGTTCGGGCCACTGTCGAGCAAAATGTTGAAATGAGTGAATTGATTGCAAGTTGCTCATTTCAAATGGAAACTGATTAGAATATTTTAATGAGAAATAATGTGTAACCTATTATAAGTACTTTGATTAGCCTCTGCTTATCATATTCTGCTTAAAAAGGCTGACTGACTCAATAAGACATTGCTTCACCTGGATGTGAAATTCAAATTTGATCCTATGACCAATATTGTCCAAGATGGAAATCTCTGGCAATAGTCAGCTTGAAAATTGTGACTTTCTAGAATCAGCCAATTGTTCGGTGTGTATTGAGATTCCTTCTGCAGGAAACATTTCTTTAAGAACATGACAATTAATGGTTCAAAGTTTTTATCAGCCAATCTACATCATGAGGAAACTCCAAGGTGCAAAAGTGCCATTGCTAAAAGCTCCATATTTCTCGAGGTTCATCCAAGCTTACAAATTGCACTGAAGTTGAAAATAACAACCTGTCTGTTGCCAGAGTGAAGGCTTGGAAGGAGGTTCAAAATGTATAGAATAAAAACAAACAATAACAAATAAAAAACTTTAATGATATGTCTTTTTCCGAGAGTCATTGTTTTTCTTAATGTCATTATTTTAAATACGACCGCAGAAGGCCGTCGCTATTGATTATTCATATTCAATAGGTAATATCAAAGGTGTTTCATGTTATAATTCCTCATATATTTCAACTATTTAAATATTTATTTTTTTTGTTAAGTAATTCTTAATAAATGAATTATTTAACTTATTTAATAAATGAATCTAAAAAACATTTAGTAACAGTTCAGATTCTTAAAATCTATTTTGGAGGTTTGAATCAAACACTTACACTTTTACTTAAGTTAACAAATACGTTATTGTTTCATGGTTTAAAAATAAATAATAATTAATTACCTTTCGAAAATAAAATATTGCATGTAATTGTTAAAGTATCTCTGTGATCGATATTAAATCTAAACGTGTGCTGAGTTTGTAAACAACGATTTAAAACGGATATTCGTAAATAAACATCATGAGTAGTGGAAGCGATTCTTTAAAGTACGAGGGGGCCGGGTTTTTGAGGCAACAGATGCTTTTGTCTGTTTTGAGCGGAAAAACGTTCAAAGTTTCCATCCCTCCAACCATTGAAGATGACAGCGGATTCAAGCGTAAGAAATTGGGATTATACCAATTTAATCTCACCATACACAGTCGTTACTTACTGTTCTTAATGAGGCTTCTAAATTTTGTGAAGAAAAATGTTCAACTTATATCAAATTACATTAAATTTACCTCTTCAAAATAATAAGTATTATATTATTTGACATTTACCTTCTTTACGTAAGTAAGTATTTTAATCTCGCTGTGTAATTTTATTTAATTTTAATTTTATCTAGCATTTGAGAAAGATTTGGTGCTGTTTGTCACCAAGTTGTCCAGAGGAGCTTCTGTGAGATTCAATGACTCATGTACGATTGACTTTTTATTCTGGCAATTGTACTTTTTCTCTTCAAATAAATGTTTCCTCAACATAAAGCAACAGAACTGACCTTCCAGCCTGGAATTTTGGACGGAGGACGAGTCGAACACGAGTGCAGTTCCGAGAGGGGCATAGGTTACTACCTCGAAGTCGCCATTTGCTTGGCACCGTTTATGAAGACCCCTCTCGATGTCAAACTGACCGGTGTCACGAATCACGTCCTCGACCCCTCAGTAAGTGTTGTATCAAAACAGGGCTGACTTCTTCGATTTAAGATCTTTCAGATTTAATAGACACTATTGTAGACATCAACATCTTTTCTCTAAGACTAAAAGTGCTCCTTGAGATTTCAATCTTACTTTAATTTCAACTTAAATTGTAAATAAAATAAACAATTCACCCGGCCAGATGCATTCTTCGATTCGCTGCCATGAATGATGCCAATTCAATTTCAGATCGACTCCATCACCTACAGCACCATTCCTCTCCTGAAGAAGTTCATCGTCAACGACGAGGGAATCGACATTTCCGTGAGTTGCAGCAGTGAACGACGGCGACTTTCGAACGATTTGTTTCGATTCTCGTTACTTATTACGCGACAAATTATCAGTTTTAATCAGTAATTGTTGCGATTAATTTGATTAACGTGCAGTTTTATAAACGTGGAAAAATTGTTATCGTTGCTTTGCTTTGGTAGATTTCCAGGTTTTATTCCGTGCATTTTATTTTCCAGTTGGTCAAAAGATCAACGGCTCCGGACGCCGGCGGCGAAGTCCATTTCAAGTGCCCGATCGCAAAGACCCTCCGACCGATCAGGGCCGAGCAGCCTGGAAAAATTTATAAAGTCCGAGGAGTGTCATATCCTTTTCGTGCAGAGGAATTGTTACGCTAAATGAGTAAATGCACTGCGAAAATTATTATTTACAAACGACTCGATCATTCAGAGTGTTTATTTAACGCACGAATGTTTTTCGTCGCAAAGGTTTACATTTTTAATTAGTTCTGCTTTTGTCAACTTTCTAAATTTGTTACTCAGAAGCAAAGCAGTCCACGTCGTGCCCTATAAATTTAATGTTGTTATTATTATTAAATTCAATCGATGCAAGTCTTTCGTGATCGACCGCTACAAAGTAATTCCCCGAAATGATCGAATGTTTTCCTTTACTCCTGCCTTCGTGGAACACGTGGACCACAAGAGTGTCTCCAGGCATCGTCAGGAGGATGACCGAGGCCTCCAAGATGATCCTCGAAAGATCCTTCCACAACATGTTCGTCACGTCCGACCACAGGATCGGGTCGAAGTGCGGAAAGTGAGTGGGTCCTCGATCTTTTGAATTGCAAACGATCATTGTTTAATTATTTAATTGACTGATCGGTCGTCTTCGTGACGCGAACAATTGTAACTTTGTGGACGCAATCACTTTGATAAATTGGCTTATTACTGTTTTCTGGCTCGTTTTTAATTTATGTTTATTATTTTTGTCTAAGTAAATCACCCATCCAAATAACAATAATAACATCTCCATTCATCGGGCACACTTAAATCGATCGTTCATCGATGCCGAACATCGACTCTTTCCAGGTCCCCCGGATTCGGAATAACTCTGGTTGCCGAGACTAAGGAAGGAGAATTCTACTGCTCCGAGGCCTTGTCTCCGCCGAGGAACTCCACGGCCGAACCGAAACTTCCGGAAGACGTCGGGAAAGAAGCAGCCGTCAGACTCATCATGGAAATCAAAAATGTGGGATTATTACGATCATCCGATTCGTCGTTAATTATATTATTATTACTACTAACTGTAATATTTATTACGTTATTCGCAACGGGACGGCTTCTTCGTGGAAAATCGTTTCCGTTGCGTTGCGATCGGCTTCGAATTTACAAAATCATTTGGCGACCTGTCGAACTAATTATCGTTCGAACTTTCAGAGCGGTTGTGTGAACTCGGACGACCAGTACATCGCCTGCACGTGGATGATCTTGAACAACAAGGACATCTCGAAGGTTTTGTTCGGGAGCCTCACCAAATACACGTGAGTGTCTCGAACCTGCATTCTTGGTGCATTGATTTTTCATTTCATCATTCACGATGTGTCTGATAATTCGATCCTGGATTCGTTGCTTCTTCAGGATCCAACACCTGAGGCACATTCGCGATTTCTTCGGGACGACGTTCAAAATAGACGAAGTCAAAGACGATTCGACGGATTCGTCCTCCTATCTTCTCACCTGCATCGGAGTCGGCTACAGAAACATAAGCAAACGATTCTTGTAGGAAGTTTTGTTTTCCAACTTCCATAAACAAAAACGAGGAATCCAAAACACGTCTTAAATGGAGCAGACATTGTTCGCTTATTGTTAGACTTTTATGGGATTTTATGGGACTCAGATATTCCATAAATATGCCTCAAATTCATTTCTCAAATTTTTTGCACAGTCTTGGGATTATTCTTAAGTTGGATTGCATATTTTGGAGCATTGTTATGATAATGGAAAGGTTGGTTAACTGAGTACATTCTTTGTGCAGTTGGAAGAGTCACAAAAATTATGTTTTTGTTGGTATGTAGAAGGATAAATATTTCAAGGCTTGAATGAGAAGAATTTACCTTCTCACAATATTTTCATCTTTACACCTTATTTGAATGTTCCATGATACAAGCACCTTTTTATTGGTGTTTTTGTACTCAAAGACTAAGAAAGTTCTCAACAAAGGTAAACTCAATAGGCCCACCCTTACTAAACAGTTATTTTTGTTGTTATTCGTGATAGATTAAGGGGTTTCAAATGTTGCATGAACATCACATGAAGCGAGTGTGCACGTATTCTCCCAATTATAAAAGTTTCCGGAATACGAAACAACACTTTGCAGTCATGATCCTGTCGTCGCATATTGTTCAACTCGGGATCTGATGCATTTCGCTGACATTCGGCGAGCAAAGAAATAATAAACGTGCAATAAAACCGAGAAAACAGCACTGTTTACGTTTTTGTTGCGGTTATGCCAAGAGGAAAAAGCAGACGTGACATGGCGGAATATCTTGCCCGTCAGTTTAAGACCGAGTACAATGTTTTATTTCAAGGAGAAATCGAAGTCATATTTATTTATAATCTTGCCACATGAAAAATGAACAATCGACTCTTCGGAATAACCGAATATCTTCGCGATTTCAAAGAATCTAATGTCGTGAAGAATATTTCTTTTTCTAGAAATTTTTCTCTAGAAAAAATAAAACTAAGAAAAAGTCAGAAACCTCTTTTTCAAATGCGTTCGTCGATGTCTGAGTTCGTTAGACAGAAATGAGGGATGATATACGAGCCGATGATGGCTGGAGAATTATAACAATCTCTCATCACTCCTTAATGGCTCTTAGTTTTGATGGGCTTGAAAATCTAACCGACGAAGATAGGGAGATGATAGCCATTTATCACAAAACATCTGCTGTCAGACCGGCTGCTGCTCCTTTGATTCTCATGTATTCGTTCGAGTTCGGTTGAGGTTCCCTAGGGGATGAAACTATCTCCCGCAGGTCGACTTCCATGAGAAAGAACGAATGATAATTAGGAAGTTAGGTAATTTTTGTGAGAAAGAGCTACTTAGTAGACCCTGCTTTTGATTTTGTTGTAAAAGAGAAGGTTGGGATTAAAGACTGGCGAATAATTGGCACTCTGTGATGAGGAGATTGCATTGAAAGAGTAGCTTGAAAGAGATTTAAATAAGATCAAACGCTACTTATTATTAGGTTACAGTAAATAAGTACAAAGTGGAAAAAAATTACGTAAAAATCTCTTAAAATATCTTAAAATGTGGATTTAGAAAACTTAAAACAACAACAGATGTCATCTAATGTCGGCTGGAGCGGCTTAGAATGTCACCAAGTTAATCATCAAGTTGATTTGTAATTAAACTCGATAGAAAAGCAAACACACAAAATAATAGTCTTAAACGCCCACTAAAATTATAACTAACTAGCCAAACTAAAAACTTAATAAATTCAATAATAACTTTCACTAAGCTTTCGAAATTCAAGTCATAAATTGAAAGATCTGCACTTTCCACTGGAGGGGGGCGACAGTAAAACTCCGAGGAGATACTGAGAAAGAGGAAGGGGCCTTTGTGAGTCAGGGCAGTAAATCTTAATTTGAGAGATTACAGGCCAGTTAAAAAATGAAAGGGAGGCAACTCAACTCCCGAACAAACGGCTAATGACGGGGTAAGGTTCGGCCGGGCGCAATAAGGCTCTGAATGCCAGCAGGAATGAGACTGGAACATGAACGGAAACAATTCCAGCCATCTGGTGAATGGAAAAACTGAAAACAGAATCTTGTCTAACAGGATGTGCTGAAGGATTTATTACGGTCTTTTTTTTATATAGAGAAAGGAAGATTCCCCGTGCCTATAGGGCGATCATAGCAAGCATCCAGGGTGAGTGTTCTGGGAGGTGGGCTAGGGTCTAGGGTGGAATTGGGGGGGGATTATCGTGACGGAATTATTCGATGAGAAAGCGGACGTGGAAGAAGAGGAAATGGAAAGTGAAGGAAAAGTGGAAATTATTTGTTTTACAAATTAGCTTCATCGACAGTTGCACGGAAGAGCCATACTATGGAGTGAGTAACGATCCCCTCCCCGCCATCACTCCGGTTAGATCGATGGCAACGTTTACCATCCTAAAACCTTTCCCGGACCATCCATCTCGCTTTTCTTCCGCAAGTCGATCCATCCATCCGGATGAATAATTCACCCGTGCATTCAAATTGTGGACGAGGTCCTCAATGCGTCAATATCAAGATGAATTTTGTTTGTGCACGGAGATTAAAGTCATGGGTTAGGCTTAGGGTAAGGGCTCGGGGAAAGCCCCCACGATTCAGGGTTAGGGCTAGGGGAGGGCCCTCATGAGTTAAAGTTAAGGCTAGGGGAGAACCCTCATTCGGTCTGCTTTTCCCCAATTCCCTCTCTCCCTCAATCGTCCACCATTTTCTGGGTGGACATCAAAAGGGTAGGTGACACGTGACTCAGTCGAAGGAATCCGTTAAGCGATGCGTTTGGATTGAAGACAGCGAGAGAAGGAAGGATGGAGGAAGGGTGAAAAAAGAGAGATGACGATGCAACGGTCGGTGAGGGTAGTCGGGACACTTATATAAGGATCAATTAACCGGGTGGCTTAGGGAAGATCTCGATTTTTCGGCTGTGCTGTGAGGCTGAGAGGAACGGATGGATGAGTCAGAATAAAATAGTTGCAATATTTCGATTGTCAATTTAGCAAATATTTATCGTTTTACATAATATTTGTCGACTGAATCCAAAACGATTTGATCGAGGTTGAGATAAACTTGAGTCTCCTTTTGCACAACAACAACAACAATGATGTGGATTAAAATCGTTTGAACGACTGCAAGCAACTCAAAATCATCTTCCGTTTGAGAAACTAATCGACACACTTGCAACCCTTGTTTTCGACTCAACACCTATAGGTCGTCCAAGTAAGATTCGAGTTCATTTAAAGAAGAAATTCTCCCTTCCCGCTCAAAATATGGAATGGTCCGACGAAGGTAGGTCCAAATCGCACAACGGTTGCACCACTCCCGTCCTCACGTGTAGTCCTCAGTCTAACGCCACGAGTCTTAAGACCCCCAACTTGCCCCCAAAACAGGGCAACAATTACGGCCCCAACAATAACAACAACGGAGCCAACTATCCCAGCCAATACGATCCTTCGCTGCTCATGACGTCACATCCAGCCTACAACGACGCTCCCTCTCTACAACAACAACAGCAACAGCAAAACCATATCCAACGTAAGCAGCAGCAACAGCAACAACAGCAACAATTCACGACGCCATCATCACCGCTTTCACCGGCGCTTCTCTCACCATTTTCTCCGCCGGTTTTCTCGGGCGGAGAACTCCACCACGGAGACCAAAGCTTTCCATCGACTCCACCGGCCTATCAGTCGCCGGAAAAAAGAAGCTGCGCCCCTGTTACGAACGGCGTTCTGCAACAACAACAGCAACAACAACAACAACAAAAGCGAAAGTCGAATGGAACAACAACAGGCGAGGAGGCAAAGCTGAAACAGAACGGAGACGGCGAAATATTGTCGTCGTCGGCTTCTACCACAACAACTTCATCGGCTACAACGACCAAAACGTCGGCAACTACATCGGCGTCGACCGGCGTCGAAGCCAAAATGTGCGCCGCCTGCGAACGCTCAATATCTGATCGCTACCTTCTTTTCACGGCAGACAGGTATTGGCACCTGGATTGCCTCAGGTGTTCGTCATGCAACGTTGCACTGGCGGAAGTCGGGACTACCTGCTTTAGTCGTTCAGGCATGACCCTCTGCAGGTCTGACTATATAAGGTTGGTCTTTGAACGATTTGCAACAAAAATCTTTTAATTAATTCATTTTAAAAAGTCATGATTTTGTGCAAATGTAAGAAAAGTTTTGAAGAATTAAGCATTCAATTTATTTAAATGCTCCTTAAATAATATACTCACTTCATGAATAAATAATTAGCAGCGGAAGATATTTTTAGCTTTTGATAATCAACCAATGAAATGGAAGCAGACGCATCTGTCCACGGCTCGCAGAGGCGCCAAATCGGAAACATTTCGTTCTTAAATAAAAACTCTGCTCTCCAGACAAGTGGAAGCCAACTACATTTATCACAAGGGTTGATGGTCATGAAGTGGCGTGATGATGAGGAGGAGCATATCGAGGATGAGGGTGTTGATGATGATGGTGGTGGTGATGATGATGGTGATGATGGTGATGGTGATCATGATGATGGTGATGATATCGACGTTGCAGAAGTATTGTGAATTAACGAATCAATGGAGAAAATGTCATACTCCATAAGGGGAATCGTAATTTCGTTAAGGATAAAAAAATAACAACAACAACAAAATAATAATAATTACCGTTAATGAGAACACGCTCGTAGTAATCATAATAACCATATGTTAATCGACGAGATCCATAATTTGGACATTCTGTCACTCCCAACAGGATGTTCGGTTCGACGGGCATCTGCGCCAGTTGCCGCCAGACGATTCCCGCGAACGATTACGTCATGAGGACGTCACAGGGCAGCGTTTACCATGTGACCTGCTTCTGCTGCGTCAGGTGCCACAGAACGCTCGTGCCGGGCGACAAGTACGGCCTCCTCCATGGCAACCTGCTTTGCGAAAACGACTACTGGGTCGCCATGACGACGGGGCAGAACAGCCTGCCCTACAACGACATACAAGCCCCGCCTCCTACCTCGCAACAACAACAACAGCATCATCATCTTCCTCCTCCTACTGCTTCTCATCACCATCATCATCAACAACAACAGCAACAACAGTTCAGAGGTTGTCCTCAGCCGATGATGAATGGCAAAGGTCTGCCTGAAGACCATCGTCATCATCACCATCATCATCAAGCTCCTCATCATCAACAACAACAGCAGCAGCCTCCATCACAACAACAACAACAACAGCAGCAACAACATCTTAACCAAATGAGGTTCAGTCACAAGGTTGGGTGAACAGAGACATCATCATCACCACCGCCACCACCAACAACAACAACAACAAGAAACATTAAAATATTCCTATGAAGGACGAACCTTGATGTTTTCAAGTCGTAATATTGTTGCAGTTGGTTTATTGTTAGTTACTGTTGTTGCTGTTGCTGTTGTTGCTGTTGCTGCTGTTGTTGTTGTTGTTGTTGTTGTTGTTGTTGTTGTTGTTGTTGTTGTTGTTGTTGTTGTTGTTGTTGTTGTTGTTGACATCATCAATTGATTGACTGCCCGAATT
>MPNW01001128.1:0-12500 GCA_011800805.1 Hirudo medicinalis
TCCCTTCTTTGCCTCATGCATAATTCATCAGCTGAATACATGCAAATGAAAGCACAATTGAAGTAAGATCTTCCTGATCCAGTTGTTGTTGTTGATGATGATGATGTTGATTTTGTTTATGAAGTTGTTGTTGATTGACGATGTCTGGAATAAACCAGGGTTACTTTTGGAAATCAAGTTTTCTTTTTTATTCTTTCATTCCTTGTCAAAGCACACATTTCAAAATCGTTTGTTTGACTTTTCCTCATCGATCAAATCAAGTCTCCTGTCTCCCACAGTTTCTGTTTCCAGATTCTGCCACGTCATCTCCCGCCATCCCCAGGGGGACTGACCCTTGGAGTCAACAAAAATGGCGATCCCTGGAAACAAAATAGTATTTTTTCTCTCCGCATGGAGACGTCAGCGGAGCAGACCGTCTTCGGCTTCACTAATGAGACCTTATTGAATTTGTTTTCAGCCGACAACTCGATTTTGACGTCCGTCGCTTCAAAATCCAGTAAAAATACGTCTGCATTTTTTTTTCCAGGTGATCAAAATGCTGGCCGTCGTGGTGGCCATGTTCGCCATCCTCTGGCTGCCCTACAGAGGGTACGTGGTGTACAATTCGTTCGCCAAGGTGAGGTTCGAGTGCAGTTGGTGCATGTTGGCCTGTCGGCTCATGATCTACATGAACAGTGCCCTCAATCCTGTCCTCTACAACGCCATGTCATCCAAGTTCAGAAGGTCCTTCCTCAGGCTGCTCTTCTTCGGCGGAAGGAGGCACCACGATCAGAACATGCAGATGAAGCAGGCCAACTCCAACAACGACTGAGGAGCAGAGGGATGGGGATGGATGGATGGGTGGATGGGTGGGTGGATGGACGTGTTACATGTTTGTGGGTGGGTGAGTGGATGGATGGGTGGGTTGGTGGAAATATGGTTTAAGATGAAGCCTCATAAGAAGATCAAGGCTGGAGGCTAAAGAATCGAATCATCATAATCATGTCATTAGTAAGTAAATTATTGCCACAACTGTTGTTCACGTTGTCGTATTCCTGTCGTTCAAACTGCTTGCAAGTCATGAAATCAGCATATTTACGAATAAATACTGCTTAATTGACGTGTTATTAATTGGAAATGATCAGCGACGAGTCATCCATTTCCTTCCCTCCTTCCTGCTTTTTAAAAAAAAAGAAAGAAAAACATTCGTTGAAAATTTCGCGCGCTTCTCTTTTCCCAAGACTACGATGAAGAAATTGTGAGCGGAGTGTAAATGGACATTTGAAATGTTAAATAGTTTTATTCGGAATTCGTGTTGCAAATAAATCAGGATTTAATGTAATTAACGGGCGACATTCGAGTAAAGATAATTTGTAAGGCAATTATTTTATTTATTTTTTTTTTTATGTTGATTTGGAAATCTTTCATGACCCTGTGGAGTGTTGGCTTGTGACATTCCATGAATTCATAGTTCGTAGTGGTTGATTTGAATTGCAAAATTCATAATTCGTGTTAATTCTCATTATTAATTCATAATAATTCACAATAATTCATACTAATTCATATTTATTCATGTTAATTCATAATAACTCAATTAATTCTCATTATTAATTCATAATAATTCACATTAATTCATATTAATTCATATTTATTCAAGTTAATTCATAATAACTCAAGTTAGTTTCAATTGTAGAATTTATAATTTACTTTTTAAATGAATTTAATTTTAATTCTTAGTAATTAATTTCAATTAACCTGGGCTCAAATTAGTTTTCATTTGGTTTCAGTTCATCCAATTTCAGTGAAGTCGGAAAAATTCTAGCGTTGTTTTTTTTTTCGTTTTTTTGTCGAACAAATTGTTTAATTGTTTTTAAACGTTTTTAATTAAGAAATTGTCACTTTAATGGCTTAAAATACGTTAGAAAATTGTTTGAAATTCACGGAATATATTTGACAAATGCATTTAATTGTTGATTTTGTGGCCGAATGGGTTGCGTTCCTGCGTTAATCACGGCGGCAATATCAACAGTCGTAACGTGTCGTGTTCGAAACCCAGCCTGCACTGCCTCAAGCGCTCATGGGATGGAGCGCTACATAATTGGTTAACAAAATGCCTATGGCGCTATATAAATGAAGACATTGTTTTTATTGTTTTTTATTTTATCATTTGCATAGTCTCGGCTTCCAAGTAGTTATCGGACTTTTTGTTTTCTGTTTTGAATGAAATAATTTACATTTTTAAATCAAACTTAATTTAACAAATCTTTTAAATGGGTTTTTGTTCAAGCGACCGATCAAGAAAAGGTTTCGTGGAACAAATTTTTATCTGTGGTCAAATTTTCTTCATTTTTCAACTGTCCACTTCAAAATTACTGTGAAAGGAGTGTCCATGTTGTTGTTGTTTCTCCATTTTGTTTTCCATTTATTTTCAATTTGTTGTTGTTTTCAATTTGTTGTTGTTTTCCATTTTGTTGTTGTTTTCAATTTGTTGTTGTTTTCAATTTGTTGTTGTTTTCAATTTGTTGTTGTTTTCCATTTTGTTGTTGTTTTCCATTTTGTTATTGTTTTCAATTTGTTGTTGTATTTCAATTTGTTGTTGTTTTCAATTTGTCGTTGCATTTCCATTTTGTTGTTGCTTTTTTATTTTGTTGTTTTTTCTTTTTGTTTGTTTGTTTGTTTGTTTTTAAAACAATTTCCATTGTTTTACTGCAAATTCGTGCATCACCTTTCAATAAATTCTCCATCTTCAAACTCTTGAGGATTGTCGAAGGATTTTCTCAGAATTTCGATTTTCATATTTTTGTGCATAATTTTCTGGATATTTTGTTCAACACAATTTGTCAAATTACGTAATCTCTGAGATACAAAAATACATTTAACTGCCTGATTCTAATGTTATTATTGTTAATATTTTATAGGTTATTAATGTTAATATTTTATAGTTTATTATTATTAATATTTTATAGGTTATTATTATTAATATTTTATAGGTTAGGGTTATTATTATTAATATTTTATAGGTTATTATTATTAATATTTTATAGGTTAGGGTTATTATTCTTTTGTTGTACATCTGAGTCAATTACATATGTACAATCGTACCTATAACTAAGGCTATTATTGTTGATATTATTATTATTGTTATTATTATTATTATTATTATCATTATTATTATTATTATTATTATTATTATTATTGTTATTGTTTTTATTATTGTTATTATTGTTTTTGTTATTATTGTTATTATTATTAATATTATTACTATTATTATTAATGGGATTTTGTCCCTCTCAACTTTACGTCTCCATTTACTTTTGTTTATTATGACGCACAATAAATTGATAACTACGTCACTCTTTAATGGTCCATTCCAATGTCATTTTGTCCTTTTGTACACGTTCACTCAATCTGGAAAGTGGTGGAAAGAGAGGCTTTGAAGGCAGTCTTGTAGTTCAGGAAACACAATAAAAAAATTATTAGTAACAGTAATAATAATAATAATAATAATAATAATAATAACTCTAGTAATAATAATAATAATAATAATAATAATAATAATAATAACTCTAGTAATAATAATAATAATATTAATGGTGGTAACAATTAATAATACAAACATTAAACACATAAACAATAAAAAACATAATAATAACAACAACAACAACAACAACAACAATAATAATAATAACAACAAAAAGGATGATCAGTATCCCAGTAGCCTTGGCACAAAGATCAAGGCAGACAGGAGGCCGGCCACGAAGAGGGACCAGGTCTGACGAACCCTCCCGGAGGAATTGCACCCGTCGCCCGTGCAGGTGTAAATGCAGGCCCTGTAGATGCGGTCGTGGTCCTTGTACTTGACGTACTGGCACTGGTTGAACATGTCCCTGCTGCTACAGAACCTGGTCGTGCCGACGGCACCTGTAAAGGAGGGGGACTGGTGTTTAAAGGGTTCAGGGTTTAGGTTTTAAATTCAAGACGACGGATTGGGGATGAAAGTGTTTGTAAACAGATGTTTGTCGATGTTTACAGAAGGTGAATTGTATGTCGAGAATGTTTTAAATACAAATGTGTGTTTTCAATGTGTGTTTTCAATGGTCGTAACAAAATATTTGTGCAATTATGCTTACTGTGATTGGAATTATGACAAGTTCAACAACAACATTAACAATATTAATAATAACAACAGCATTAACAATATTAATAATAACAACAACATTAACAATATTAATAATAACAACAGCATTAACAATATTCATAACAACAACAGCATTAACAATATTAATAATAACAACAACATTAACAATATTAATAATAACAACAGCATTAACAATATTCATAACAACAACAGCATTAACAATATTAATAATAACAACAACAATATTATTATTATTTTATTATTGAATTATTATTGAATTATTATTATTGAAATAATAATAAATAACTATTCATTGAAAACATAATCCATTAAAGAACCACATGTTTTTATTATATTTCGAGTGCAACTGACAAATCGAACCCCTTTCGACCGACCTCCCCAAACTCCCGTGGTTTTGACGCAGTACTCGGAACCGAAGGCCGTGCACAGGGTGGGCCTCAGTGCCGACTTGTCGCTCGAGTCCAAATATTCCTTGCAGGACGTGTCCGACCGGGAGTCGCACTGGTAGCAGTACAAGGCTCTCGATGCATCTGTTGGAGTAAAAAATTTATGAGGTGGTCAGACGGATTGGTTGGATGGATGGATGGATGAATGGATGGATGGATGGATGGATGGGTAGAATGATGGGTAAATTAGATGGATGAATTGGTACATGAGGGACATGGGTCTGTTGTAAGAAAAATGGATAATTGGATGAAAATGTTTGCTGAGAGAAGATGTCAATGTTTGTGAGGGGCTCCTGTGTGTAAAACGAGGCTAGATTCTAATGAATTTAATTCCATTTATGCTTATGTTTGTTGTTCTGAATCAATTTGGTTAATTGGAATTAATTTAATTAATTGAATAGCATGAGTTAAACTGGTAAAATTGTTAAAACAGAGCTTTATGGATGTGCAATATCTAAACATTCAGTAATTTGCCTATCGAAAGAAAAAGTTTGTTTATTAACAAAAACAAAAAACCTTTAAAATGGTATATATGGCAAACATAAAAACATGAGGATGTTGGTTACTTCAGAAATTAAATTTCAAGAAATTAAAGTTTTGCATCTGGTGGCAACAATTCCCCAAGTGAGACCATCTCATTTTTCAAATGGTCACCTTTACATAGTAAACCGTAATGGAAGAAGATTTTGGGTTGAGCACAGTTTGAGTTTGTAAAGAAATTGTAAATTCACAAAGATTCAACTCCTCAAACGTAGTTTAACCAATAACGAAGTTAATGATGTTTCAACGTTAACTCACCAAATGCACAAACAACCAGCAGGAATTGAAAAAACATGTTTTATTCATTTTAAATTATCCCGGAGAGTCAACGAAATTATTGATAAATTTGCTTAAGACCGATTAAGCCAATATTTTGAAAATTCATTCACAGGTGCTCGTGAACAGGTATGTTGTGTTCGATAAGTTTTCTGAATAAATGCTAGATTTAAATCTGAATCATTTTTAGAAATTTAATGATTAGAAAAACATTAAAATTCTAAATTAACATTTTTGTGAATGCAAACAATTCCAAGTTTTGTCTCGCAAGCTTAAACAAATTTGCTTAGTGGGTGATTAAACATTCAGCGTAAATCAATTTAAAATATAAAAAATAAATAAGTAGAAAATATACTGCGTAATTCTTTGAGACTAAAATCCACATTGGTGAACCTCACATCTCAAGCTATGACAACGCTGCAGTTGTTTTGATTAAATTTTCTGTCGGCTGTTATGACGCTGGGAGCTGTGTAAAACACAAAAGAAATTTCATTATTTTCGTGCAAAAATGATTAAAGAAAACTGTTAGGATATTTTTGTCAAATTTCTCGTCTGAAAATGGCTTGGGCTCTTTTGCAAAAACAATTCTTGGCTGTTTTCATTGTCGGACTAACAGCTCTGTTGCTCCATGTTGAAGACGATGACGACACTCTTTTGGTCGTCAAGCAAGTCAGGCTGCCGTCGCCGGTCGTCAAGACATTCAAATACATTTCACATCTGCACAACATGAAATTTGTGAGAGTTCATTGCAGTTTAAAGATTGATTTTGATGTAAATTCTTGTCTCTTAAAGCATTATTAACTTACAAATGTATGTTTGGTGAATGTTTTGGTTACTGGTCTGGTGGTATTTGGTTGCTAGGTCAATCTTTGATCTCCTTTTTAAAAGTGCTTGGAATGCATTAATGCACGATTCGGCAGCACCACATCGGTTACAGATTTGTATGGTTAACTTGATTCTCTTCAGTGGACACCGGGTCTCCAGAAATTCGACCCCCTCGACAACCACCCCGTCGGTCTCTGGAAGCACTACGTCGAGGCTTACCACATTCCATTCTACGGTTTGTGCTCCTGCCGGCCTTATTTTTGCGGTCGTGCACTTTGTCGGCATTAACGAAAATTTGAATGGTTTTTAAATTACTCTTGAAACGAATTGCAACTGTTGTTGTCGTAGTGTCGGAGTATTTGTAGCTGTTGTTGTTGTCGTTTCCAGGCGAGCTCGAATTCGACTGCGTCGTCCTGGGGTACGAGTCTCCCCGATACATCAGTTTCACCTGCAACAACTGGTTGAAGACGAGAGTCGAAATGAACCTCGAGCAGTCCGATCTCGTGGCGTCGCATCCGACCCTCATGACGTTCAGGGTCTTTTCCAGGCGAAAGTCTTACCTCTTCAAGGTGGAGCGTTTGATTGGTGGACGGTCGATTGGCTAACGATGGATTGCAGATTTCGTTAATAACTATATTTCAATCTTCCATTTTGATTCTATTGTTTCTATATTCTCGACATGAAGGATTCAATGAATGAATGAGTGAATGAATGAATGAATTACTCGACTTGTTAATGAACGGATGCACGGACGAGTTGACCGAACTGCTCTTCTTTCCAGCACGTCGTCTCCCCATTGATCAGCTTTTACGAGGAGGCTTCGACCAGGCAGGCCATGTTTGCCCTCAAATATGCCCTCGAGATGTCGTGAAGGTCGAGGCCCTTGCGGTCGACGGCGACGAAGTGCAGGCGGAGTTCCGGGTTAAGGACCTCCACTAGGAGTTTGAAGAAGCTGCTTTTCGGTTAATTTGATAGGAATTTTGTCGGATCGAAACGAGCCGGTATTGTTGCCGTAGTATTTTTGTTATTGCGTTAGTCGATGTTATCGATTGTGTTGCGATTGTAAATGTCGGCGACGATGTCAAATGCGATAGGCTAATAGTCGATTACCAATGAGCTGTCATTACCAATGATGCAGTGACATTGCCTGCCGTGTTTGTTGGAGATTTTTTAAACTATTGAATTGAAATTAATGATTGAAAATGTGTTTTGAAAGAAGATGCCAGATTATTGCAGAGTCCAACTGAGGACAAATTCTTAGGAAGTCTTATCTGTGACTAGTAATGATAAAAATTGCAATTATTGCTGGCACATAATAATAATAGTAATAATAATAATAATAATAATAACAATAATAATAATGATAATAATAATAATAATAATAATAATAATAATGATAATAATAATAATAATTATTATTGTTACATGATAGTGACAATATTAATAATAGTGTTGTTAATTCGTTGGCCAGTTGATGAGTTGGGTTGTTGGTCGATTGTCAATTTGCAGTGCAATGTTTTCCAAATTATTTCCTGTCGTCCTCTTTTGAGTTTTTTTGCTCGAATCCTCGTCGCGTCGAAGAGTCATTCCCCGGCAGTTTTTTGTTTCAGTCGAATCTTGTTGTTTTTGAATTTCGAATGTTATACTAATATTATATTATTATATTACTATAATTATATATTATGTTACTATAATTATATATTGTATTACTATAATTATATATTGCATTACTATAATTATATATTATATTACTATATTTACATATTGTATTACTATAATTATATATTATATTACTATTACTAATATTATATTATTATATTACTATAATTATATATTGCATTACTATAATTATATATTATATTACTATTACTAATATTATATTATTATATTACTATAATTAGTGAACTTTTGGTTTCTCACGACCAAATCGTGCGATTATTTTTGTTGCGTTTAAAAAAAAGGAAATTTCCTTCGATCCTTTTCGTTTGCGAATTAGATTTCTTTTAGCGGTAGGTCTGTTTATTTATTTATTTATTCCTCACGATTATTGAATTCATTTTGTTGGCTTTGATTATTTTAAATCAAGATGCACTCGGACATTTTGGGATTCTTCGTGCCCTTGCACGAGAAGAGAGGCGGCACGTGAAAACTTGGGAAAAGTTCCGGTTGGAACAGTTTTACCTCTACGATCGCATCGCACGAGCATTCCTCTCGTGTAGGAACACGTCAGGTGGATTTCTCGATCGAGGACGTTGAATGTCGAACGACTTAGAAATGGATGTTCGTCACGCGACGAACGATCGTTCCTTTTTTGGCCGGTCGTGCCCGATAGTTCCACGAGTTTGTATACTTTTTAGTATTCATACACAAACATGTATGCATGCGAGTTGTAGCTTGTTTAAGGTCCGCTCGTCCACGACGTCACCTCGAGCTTTTTATTTCAGTTCCAACGTTTTTTATGTTTGAATTGTCACGTCGTCGACGACTTAAGTCATGTTTTGGAAAAACTTTTTATCTCACTCTCGGTTTTAAAATGACATTGTTTTCACTTTGAATAAATTTTAGCGAATAAGTCTTATTTGAATTCCTAATATTTCTAGAAATTTAGAAATTTATCATCGGCCGAAAGATTGATCGATGGCTCAAATTGCTTTTTGGATGCGACGGTGATAAGTCGTCGTCGTCTCCAATTTGAGGTCGTTAATAATAAATATGATTTAATTGATGGTTATGTAATGGCCATTGGAAGAAATATTGCTCTCATTAAATTGAGTTAGATAGTTGTTATTATTACTATTATTATTATTATTATTGTTATTATTGTTGTTGTTGTTGTTATTATTACTATCATTATTATTATCATTATTGTTGTTGTTATTGTTATCATTATTATTGTTATTATAATTAATAAACTCAATATTAATGAAAGCCATGACTTTTCAAGCACATCCCCGAAATCCAACATAAACATTTCAAAGCGATTGCTTTGTTCAGCATCCCTTCAGTACGGAAGCAGACGAGTGTTTTTCAGAGTCCTTTTAGTTTGTGCTTTGTTTCAAACTAATTTGTACTAGGTAGTAATAGGTAGTTTGTACTTTGTTTCAAACTAATTTGTACTAGGTAGTAATAGGTAGTTTGTACTGTGTTTAAAACTAATTTTAGCTCGGCGGTTTGCACCGAGAGGAAAGTTGAGTCGACGTAAGGAAGGAGTTAAGTTATGTTTTGAATGAGGTTCTGGTTTAGACGATGGCTTCCCTATAATTTCCCGGGTTCTCGGATTTCGTCTGTCGGCCGAAAGAAGTCGGAAATAATCATTGAGGTCGTTATTTTTGATTCTTTTAAGTACGGCAATGTTTTCTTCACCTTGGACGAGCCAGCACCAGTCCGGGCTTTGTTGTCTGGAGAGCTATAAATACAACGATCTGGAAGAGTATTTTTGGCCCTTTGAATAGTTTTCTCCAATGCTGCTCTCCGGCTGGAATTTCCAGTTGGAAAGTCTGATTTTGAATATCAATAATGCAGCCTAACAAAGCAATCGCTCGGTCAAAAGTGATTCCACTTTTCCACTTTTGGCTGTGCGACGTGAGGTTCGTTTCACCGGCGTGTTGCTCCAATCGAGAGAGTCTCGTTGGATCGATTTTTCTCTTTGACTCGCGTCATTTGGGAGTCAATAATAATAATTCTTAAGTTGATCGGCTGCTTGTCAGATGTCATTCGACGCATTCAAATGTTTCTTCTTCTCTAAAAAAAAAGATCGGCTAAATAAAAGTACACTGCAAAGTAAATATAATATCGATATTATTATTATTATTATTATTATTGTTATTATTATTATTATTATTATTATTATTATTATTATTATTATTATTATTGCAAATATTATAATGGAAGAGATACACAATTATTGTAGATTAAGAAGAAACCAACTTTTCATGTTCTTCCATCCATCACTCCAGACATCGACCCTTTTGTTTCGTCGGGGTTTGGTTTTTTTTTATGAAGATAATCTTCCTTGTGAACGCCCCCCAACTGGTGATGATGGAATTCATTTTCCAGCTGTCTTCGTTGTGTGTCTGCTTTCGTCCGTGCAATAATAATAATAATAATAATAATATTAACAATACCAGTAATAGTAACAACAACAACAATAATAATAATAATAATAATGGATTACCATTATTATTAACAACAATTAGTAACAACAATAATAATGATAATGATAATCGTTTCAGAACTATTGTTGGAGCTCATGGAAAATAGTTAATAACTGGAAAAGCCTTCCAATTTTTTTTTAAGTTGTTTTCCCCCTCATGTCGTAATCATGTTAAGATTGATTCAGTTTCTGAACAACCTGCTGAGAATCCTAGGCGAACTATTATCGCACACAACCAAGCGCCGGTCCTGGGCGCCTTTTTCGTTCGTCGGATTTCAATTTAATGACCCTGGAAGACCACACTCCGGTCTCATCATCGTCGTCGTAATTGGAGCGGAGTAACGAGCAGGACGTGGAAAAGAAAATGAGATTAACTGACAAGCTTCTCCCTCGTGCATTGAAATCGCTAATCACGATCACCAACTGGGGATAAGGGGTTGGCTGGAAAAGACAAAGGTCATCCCTATGTATATTTGTCCCAGCTCCCCCTTATGGTGGTGGCCATGGTGGTCAAGGTCGTCGCCATTACTGTCACCAAGGATTTGAAGTCATGAAATTCTTTCCTATTTTCCCTGCTGCACTTTTTCTATTTGCAACCGATGGACTCTGCGTGATGATTTGTGCGTGGAGTCGGTCGAATGTTTATTTTAAAAATTCTACGAAGTTTTTTGTGTTTGTTTGTTTTCTTTTTTTCAAACATTTGTTCGAATAATTTATCTCGGACTAAAAGCTGAAAAGTTGTTTCGGTTAAAACTAAGAGGGATTTATTGCGTTTTGTGTCGCTTCAAGTTTTTGTTCTCCATTTTTAAAATAATTACCATTTAAACTCAATGCTTTAGGCTTCGTTTTTCCTCAATTTGAGATATTCCCCGGGATGGTATTTCCAGATTGAAATCACCAACATGGAAAAAAACGTCCGTTGTAAAATGGATGTCGAATATTACTGAGGTTCAGTCGACTTTTATATTTAAATGAATAAATATCGCTGAAAAAAAAATATCAAGAAATATAAATCTGTCCGCAGTACATCCATCAGAAGTCGCCTTCATCTGCTGGAGATGCAATAGATATGACCGATGGCTGGCCTTGCCAACACGCCCGTTAGTCCGTGGCCTACTTTTTCCACCTCCGGTAAAGTTCCGCTCCTCCAAATCTACCATAAATTACTCCCAAACTCCTCTCGCCATGACATGATTTGATCGCGAGAAGTGGAAGAACATCGGAAGAGGGATGTTCCCGGATTGATAAATGGGGTCCTGGTTATTTTTGGAAGCATTCGAGATCGATACCTACAGTTCGGGTCGGAGTTACACGATTTTTCTTTCGCGATTTTTTCCCCCTTCGAATTGTTCTACTTTTTATGTCAATGATTTTTTTCTTATATTTACGTTACGTCGGCCTTCTGCTTTTGACGGATCGTAGTTTTATTCTTCATTTTTGAGCTCCTAAGTGGCGCGTCAGATGGGCCCGTCCTGACTTTTCAACAGGCCGATTCTCTGGCCAAACTTTCTGAACCTCTCTTTGACGCTCTCCTGCATGAGATTGAAGCACATGGCTAGCAGAGAGAGTCCCAAGGCCAGCCACAGGGTGCAAAGGACGAGTTTTTCGTGGCTCGCCCATTTGTTCACGTCTGTCCCTGGCACGATGTCCCCGAATCCGATGGTACTGAGGGTGATGAAGCAGAAGTACGAGCTTGCTATGTAGTCCCACTTTTCCCATGTGCAAAACAGCATAGCGCCTCCGGATATGTAGCCAGTGATGATGATCAGGCACACGTAAATGGGCACTTTATGATCGTGACTCTGGTCCTTCAAGTCCTCGTCGTCGAAGTCCAAGAGTGGATTGTCTTGGAGGAAGAGGTCGGAAGGACTGGCGACTGCTGGGAAAGTGTTTCCGCCCAGGTGAGGGTTCCCGTGCTCCTCTCGTTCGCCGCGATTTGCCTCTGCGGCCGACTGAAGCATGATGTAAGAAACAGCAGAAGATATATGATCGGATCTATGCGGTCTGTTCTGGATTGCCACTTGGTTCCTTAAGTCGGTCAAGGACTTGAGTCCAATGACGGAAGCCGGGCGAGTTCTCAGACCTGGAATCGCTTCGCCGGTCTTATCGTTTTGAAAAGATA
>MPNW01001129.1:20162-31015 GCA_011800805.1 Hirudo medicinalis
ATGTTTGTTGGACAAAATATAATTTTTGCAAAATGTAATTTTATGGCAAGAAAAAATTTTTTTTGCTGGTATTTAGGTTTTAAGTTAACTCAGAGACTTGTACGACCTGCATATGCGGATGTAAAGCATCAATCTTAGTAGGGGCCGGTTGCGGCCCGGCCCTCGGGTAGGGAGGGTACGTAAATGGTCGGGCGATAGTTGTGCAAATCCGATGATGATAAGCAAGGTACTCTAAAGAATGACTAAATTTGTATTTATGCAAATACGAACACAAGAAGAAGCATCAAAACAAACAAACAAACAAACAAACAGACAAGAATCGTTCAGTTTGTCTCGCCTCTAAAGAAACAAATGGTTGCTTTGTTTGGCTCAACAGCCCTTACCAAAGGTCCACAGCTTTCAATGCTGCTCTGATAAGCTCTTAAGCTCCTCCTGGTCTTTTTTTTTTTAAGACAAAAATTGAGAGAGAGAGAGAGAGAGAGTGTGTCAGGTGAGAGACTCAAGCAACTTGAGGCTGATATATGCGCAGAATAGAACCACCTTCAGACAAGTACGAGTATAATTTGGTGCCCTTATTGTGTAGGTGGCCCTGGGTAGCCCTGGATAGCCTTGGGTAGCTTTGGGCAGCCTTGGGCAGTATTGGATAGTAACAGGTTGTCTTCTTGGATCGAAATATCTCGTGAAATGTGAATTTTTAAACGAGGAGTCGGCTCTTTCATTTGAACTTCTCACAATAAATTCTAAGTAAAGTAAAACTTAAGTCTGGAGGGTCTGAGGTCAATCTTGTTGGGCTTTCTGGCCTCGTAGGGAAGGTCATGTGTGACGGAGGGGGGTCAATCTGACCAGCTGATAAACAAGAATAAAGGTCGTGTAAGTTTCAATTTGGGGAAAAGTTCAGGATATTTCAGTAGACGTTCTTGCATATTCATGACCTGCTGAATATTCAGCAGGAGCTTCATGCTAATTGGCCTAAATGAGGATGAAACAGGGAAGGGCTGGGTTTAAATCGTCTCAATTATGCAAAGGGCATCAGTTAATTAAGTAATTTATTTGATAAATTATTATAATTAAGTAGGTCATATTCAAATGCTAATTAGTCTGACTCCGCCCATCGCTACAAATTTAACAGCTGCTTACATCAAGGACTGACATGGTTACTATACGTTCATCTTGGAGGTTAAGAGAATGTCAAAGGTCAGCGTCGTGACTTTTCACATTTGCATAATTGGGTCACAAGGTCATATGTTAATTAATAAATTATTTTGAATATTCTAAATCAAAGCTTTGGAGTGAATGTTACTGGGAAGAAATCCTCAGGAGCTCGACTTCAGATTCAAAAATCGGATTTAAAAGAATAAAATACATAAATATTGTATTATATTTATTACAAATTATAATAAAAAACACGAATGTTATGTTATATTGATAACTTATAATAATAATTTTAAAAAAAAGTAATATATTTATATTATATTTCTAAATATAATATATTTCTAAAATAATATTTATTGAGATAATAATAATAATAATAATAATAATAGTAATTATGTTAAAATGGAAATCTCTCCAAATAATTAATCAAATGTACCCATAAATAGCTGAGAAATCAATCAAAATATTCCATTGAAAAAAGCTTTGGAACGATCACGTTGTAGAAAAATGAACGTTAACCTTTGAACCGCATGTTGACCTTTGAACTCGGATTCAATTTTTTGAACAACACGAAATATGTTTTTATTTGAGACTAATAAGACGAAGTCTTTTTTTTAAGTGATTTATTTCAAACTATGGTAAAATAAATTACTTTGAAGATATTATTTTCGAGGTTTGAGTATTTTAAGAATTTTAATTTCAAATTTCATAAATCGATCGTCGTCAAAATAAGCGTGATATCTTTGCATGTTTTTTGGGTTTTTTTCATTTAAAATTTTATTATTATAAATTCTGCTCTTGAAAATGTGATAGCAGACGAATTTAAGAAGTTATTTTAATTTAATTGTAATTATTTTCGTAGAATAATTATTTAATGAAAAGTCTTGACATTGAGAACGACGAAATGACTTGCCATCTTTGGAATTGTAAGTTACATTTTTCAAATTCAAATCCATTTTTCATAAATCAAGAAATAACGAAATAAAAAATATAATAATAATAATAATAAATAATAATAATGCTGATAATAATAATAGTAGTAGTGGTAGTAGTAATAATAATGACAATAACAACAAAACTGCAACAACAATAACAGTAACAACAACAACAACAACAACAACAACAACAACAATAACAATAACAAATACTATCATCACCACTGTTACAATCTTCATCTCACTCATTAACATCATCACTCTCATTATCACTCTCATTATCAACATTAAAATTAAACTCTGCACTTTCACACATTCACAACACATCCTTCCAATCTCACTTCATGTCTGGGTTCTCGATCTGAATGGGCTGGCTGTCCTCGGTCACCATTTTCGACCCGCTGGAGGTGGGGAGGGTGCCTGGGTGAGTGGACGGTGGAGCTTATGCCATGGAGGGCAGACATGCCAAGCAAAAAGTGCATGCATGCACTCTTTAGCCAAATGCTGCTCCATGTTTGCGATGAATTCAATCTCACCAATGAGTGATGCAATCATTATCATAATCACCATCACCACCATCATCATCATCACTGGCACCATCATCCCAATCATCATCACCACTCTCAGAACCGTGGTGAAACTAACGTATCGTGTGGGATTTCCTCAGGTCGATCTCATGAAAGCAGTCGTCCTACAACGACGTCAACAACAATGACGAGTGAATGTCGCGAACAACAATGACGAGTGAACGTTGCGAACAACGATGACGAGTGAACGTCGTGAACACAATGACGAGTGAACGTTGCGAACAACGATGACGAGTGAACGTCGTGAACACAATGACGAGTGAACGTCGCAAACAACTGTGATGAGTGAACGTCGCGAACAACAATGACGAGTGAACGTCGCGAACAACAATGACGAGTGAAAGACGTCAACAACAATGACGAGTGAACGTCGCGAACAACAATGACGAGTGAACGACATCAACAACAATGACGAGTGAACGTCATGAACAACAATCCGTTCGACCGTGACGACCTGCGGCGACGGTAACCATGACGACTCGCCTCACCTCCAGGTAAATGAAGAGGGACTTTCCACTCAGGTGGATCCACTTGAGACTCCAGTCGCTCTGGGAAGTGATTTGTGAAATTGAAGTGGAAATTGAACGAGGAATTAAATGAGAATTGAAAATAAAGTCATGAATTCAATTTTAATATCCGTTAAGTACATAAATAATTTTAAAATGTAATTTAAGAATTAAGACCAAGAGTAATAATAATAATAATAATAATAATAATAATAATGATGATAATAATAATAATAATAACAACTACAACATGGGAATAGTAGGAGTGAAATGGATTACAAATGGTCATAAAATTGAATCTCACAAGAAGAAGAAGAACAACATCTCCATTGTTGGAACTCAACAATCACAAAAGTGACATTTATCTGTTGTCGTACGAAACATTGTATATATTTGTTTTATGCAATACAGGAAATTATTAACGACAAGATGAAAGCTGGTGCTGAAGTGAATCTGATTGAATGATTGAGTGATTGAGTGATTGATTGAATGATTGAGTGATGATTGAATGATTGAGTGATTGATTGAATGATTGACTGATTGAGTGATTGATTGAATAAACACTTTCAGCAATCAATTCAGCTCATAAAACATGGGGAAATTGATTTCGATTTGCATTTTAAACCAGCCAACCTTCTTTGAGGGTCCCCCAGTGCGGCATGCAGTGACATCTGTTGAGAATCAATTTCTCTGCGCACTCCTCCAAGCACTGGCTCCCATCAGATGCCTGAAAACCATGGAAAGAATGAGTGAAGGAGAATGAAAGACGAGGAAGACAAGAGTGCCAAGGAAGGGACTTGTCGGGATGGAAATGAATTTGATTGGCAAATAAGGAGGCAGACGAAGAATGAAGAGAATCCGCTGAAGTGGAAAATTGGAAAATGAGTAAAAGGACGATTTGAATGGGTGAGTGAAGTGAGTGAGTAAAAGACAAAAATAAAGCCTGCAGACAATCACATCGATGGGCGGGCATTAATGGATAAGCCACGATGCTGATTGGTCGAAGATTGAGAATTGAAGGATGGACGATTAAAGTTGTTAATGTTCTCGTTCGCAGCCCCGGGGGTCAATCTAGAGGCTGACCCCGACAAAATTCCCCGTCTTAACGAGCCAATAATCTTCATCCCCCCACAACGTCAACTGCCAATCCATAACGACCCCCCATTTGGACAGGGCTCTCACCAAAACCCCCTACGAATTGTTCTTCCATTCATCGATCATTTTTTTCTTCACAACTAAGAAATGTCCGGTAAACATACTCTGATTTTCAGCTAATCGTTAGAGACTGTACTCACTCACTTACTCAAGTCAATCACTCCCTCATTCACTCACTCACTCACTCACTCACTCACTCACTCACTCACTCACTCACTCACTCAAAGTAACGATCATAAAGACTAACTTCCGGTTGTCTGTCGTACAGCGTGACTTTCACGAACTTGTTCAAGGGCAGAAATATTTGACCCCTTCTGAAGGTCAAAAAGTTCGAGGCAGCCCTTTGGTGATCAGGTACCAAGACGATGCCCCTTTGGCCTTTTGAGTTCGGAACGTGCTCGTAAAGTTGCGAGTTGAAAAGGAGACTCAATCTTTTGGCTGCAATCAGTTTTGTTCAGGAATAACAACGAACAACGAAATTAGGCGGCCATTTCGTGGCATTAAAAATAATTAAGTGAGAAAATATTTTTAAATGTATTTAATGCAAGTGCGTGTGAATCGCTAATCTTTAAGACGTTTAAGAAATATTCTTAAATTGAAGCTTTTTAAAAATAATCTGCCAACATTGTTAACCCCAGATAATTAATTAGCCCCAAATAATTAATTAACCCCATTTAAACAGGAAATCGAACCTCATTGGTGGACTCCCCCCTCACATTGAAATCATGCAATTTCCTACATTTGTATCTTACTTCAAGAGGTTTTATTTCGATTTTACGGGTTGATGTCGATACGATGCTCATGCAGATATTGTTAGCAGTGCTAATTCTAACCTTGGAAAATGTTAATAATATCTTCAAATTACCGACATACTTTGTGCTCAAACTTAAACAAAATAATATTTCAATATCACATTTCAAGATCACATTTCAATATCACATTTCAACGTCACATTTCAATATCACATTTCAACGTCACATTTCAATATCACATTTCAACATCACATTTCAATATCACATTTCAATATCACATTTCAATATCACATTTCAACATCACATTTCAACATCACATTTCAACATCACATTTCAATATCACATTTCAATATCACATTTCAATATCACATTTCAACGTCACATTTCAATATCACATTTCAACATCACATTTCAACATCACATTTCAACATCACATTTCAACATCACATTTCAACATCACATTTCAACATCACATTTCAACATCACATTTCAATATCACATTTCAACATCACATTTCAATATCACATTTCAACATCACATTTCAATATCACATTTCAACATCAAGCGTGAATCAAACTTGAAAAATAAACAGATTTAGCTGCCCGTTGTAAGAGAGCTTAACAATTTCAAGCTCTTGGAAGCTGATTGGATGCTTTTTGAACTTCTGAAGTTTGTAATCTCCACAATGTTTCTGAGGACGTGCAGTAAAACAACATTTCACATGTTCACGTTCAACTGACATTTTGATGCTTCAAGAAAACATTTAACCCGATAAATTGTAAATATTTGATCATAAATACATTTATCATTTGCCAGTATATTTTGTAGAATTTGATTTAAAATTTTTTGAGAACGAAATCAACTTTGACGGCTCCCTTTAAATGTTGGTCCACAAAATTGTAGCATTCGCAAGCATTCATCCTCCTTTCGCAGAAAAAATGGATTTGCATTGATTGCGAAATAAAAGAATTTCAATATTTTCGGAATAAAATATTTTAAAATGGGAAATAAATAAGACGAACTCAAGATGTTTGCGACCGAAAAATAATTTTGAACTGAGAAGCAAAATTAGCGGCCATCATTTCGTGCATGGGAATGTAATGAGACTTATTTTTTAAAGAATCAGTCCAATGAAGGGTCATTTAAGCCCCAATTTGGAGGAATGTTTGTTGAGGAGTGAAACGAGTCGTCAACATGCTTGATGCATTTGCTGACATATGTAATGTAATGTGATTGTTACGTGTGTTAATGTAATTGTTACGCATATTAGCGTAATTGGCACATTTAAATATTTTTATTTAATATTCGTGTTTTGCAGTCTCTGAGTGCAAAATGTTTTCGCTTTTCAAAAATTCAAATTGTTGGATTCATTTGCAATTCGTTCGCTAATTTGTTTGAATTTGTAATAATATTCCGTGAATTTTCGATAAAATCAATATTTTAATGTTGAGGACATGTTGCGGTCAACATGTTGAGGACAACATGTCGAGGACAACATTTGAGGACAACATTTGAGGACAACATTTGAGGACAATATGTTGAGGGCAACATTTGAGGACAACATGTTGAGGACAACATGTTGAGGACAACATTTGAGGACAACATTTCATTTTCACGACGTGAAACAAACTGTTGATCGTTCCACAAGGTTGAGAACTTCCAACAACAAAGATGTGAAGACAATCATTGGACTGTCATTCGGACAGAAGATTTGATTCCCTGATTTTTTGAAGTTTTTCACATTAAAAAAAAAAAAAAAAATTGAAAAATCAACAGTGTTTGCAGAAATTGGCGTCATTAGAAAATCTGCTGGAAAATCGTGTGGCGATAATTGAGGGACAATGAACGGAGAATGTGAGAGGAAAATAAGTTTTATTTCCCGCGGAATAAATGTCGCTTTTGAAAACTTCGGAAAGTTTACGGCTTGGAGTGCAGGAATGAATTGGAGTGCATGAATGAATTGGAGTGCATGAATGAATTGGAGTGCATGAATGAATTGGAGTGCATGAATGAATTGGAGTGCATGAATGAATTGGAGTGCAGGAATGAATTGGAGTGCAGGAATGAATTGGAGTGCATGAATGAATTGGAGTGCATGAATGAATTGGAGTGCAGGAATGATGGTGGTAATTATTCCGCTAGATTGTGATGCATTAGACGTTCTAAATTCATTTGTATAGGACTGACATGATAATGATCACGAAGGCGTTAAGGTGGTGCTGATGACGATGTCGATGATGATGATGACGATGATATTGTTGTTGATGAGGATGATGATGACGATGACGATGACGATGACGATGACGACGATGATGATGATGATGATTGACATTAGAGTTGGACCCAGGATTTCTTGAAAATGACCGGAGCTTATCTCAGTCATTCACATTTATATCCACGAAGTTGGTGATGTTGATAGTGATGACGACGATGGTGCTGATGACGATGACGATAATGATGACGATGACGATAATGCCCCTTTGAATGTTGGGCATCACCCCACTAATCCCTGGTGATGCACATCCATCACGCACACGAGCACAACATCACAGGAAACAAGAATGGTAAGATACGAACGTCTGAAATGAATTGCAAATTGATGGGCAGATAATTGGAGAAGATGGATGGATGGACGGATGGATGGACGGATGAATGGATGGATGGACGGACGGATGGATGGACGGATGAATGGATGGATGGACGGAAGGATGGATGGACGGACGGACGGACGGACGGATGGATGGACGGACGGACGGACGGACGGACGGACGGACGGATGGATGGATGGACGGACGGACGGACGGATGGATGGATGTATGGACGGACGGATGAATGGATGGATGGACGGATGGATGGATGGATGGATGGATGGATGGATGGATGGACGGACGGATGGATGGATGGATGGATGGTAGGAGGAATATTAATAATTTGTATAAAGTAAATTAAATAACAATTATCCCTACACACCTCTTCCACGAATATAGAAGGCATTGGACACGGTTATCCTGGAATATTTTTGTTTGAAATTGCAAGCAATTTTTGCCCGAGGATTTCCTCTCGAGGATCTTAAAATGTTTGAGGAACAATTTGAATTTTTAAATTTCCACAAAATTTCTGTGGCGTGTCTTGTGCCATCCTCGTCGTCAGGTTCGTCGATGTGACCGAAAGTCAACCATATTTTTTGATTGAAATGATTGAAGTGATTGAAACCAATCACTGCAAGCTGCAAATTGTGAGGCGGACAAGATATTCTGCGTGAAGCGTACGAGATTTCATGATTTTTAATGACATTTTGCACTGTGATTGTTATTTGCGAGAGGATAAAAAATGAAAAGCGACGAAAATATGAACAAACTGATGTGCTAATGGACGGTGTTTGTTGCGTTATTTGTGCTTCCTTTCATTGCTGTTGTTCGCAACTCACTCACTCACTCACTCACTCACTCACTCACTCGTTCGAGACATTCAAAGCTCTCTTGATGAAGTCTTCTGAGATCTGAGCATCGTAGAATGCAATCTGCAGCTTCCCGAATGCACGGCCAACATGCAACCGTGAATGGATCAAGAAACACGGAGGTCTGTTCAGGTGGACTCGGAGTCCTTGTGGAACAAAGACAGGCATTGATTGAATTTCCTGCTTCTCTTCGAGATTTGAACTCAATGATGAATTCGGCCTTAGATCGAAGACAGCTATTTGTGATTAGGAACTTGCATGACGTCATGTCATGACGATGACGATGATGATGACGATGACAATGATGATGATGACGACGACGACGACGACGATGATGACGATGAGCGTCGCAAGGGAGCGATAGAATCATCCTGAACAGAATATTAATTACCACAGAGATGGCACGAAACTACCAAAGATTTGAATCGTCAAAAGCGAAAATCTAATTATAGCGGCACGGGGAATCCCTCCTCCCTTTTCCAATTTTTCAAAAAAAAAAGAAAAAATAAAAAGATTTTTTTCTTCCAAGAGAAAATTATGAAGATGAATCTGAAGCGACGTCTGAATTATCAGACTTGGGAGGCTGGTGTGGGGGGTCCAAGCAGACGCCAACATTAAGTCACACAACACATTTTTACTGCCAACTGCATTTGATTGATATTTTAGCGGGAAATCAATTTTCAAAATTAACAAAATATAAAATAAAAAATTGACGAATGTGAACATGATTATTCGATAAAATATTTAGTTATTATATTTAATAAAATAGTTAATTATTAATATTAAACGTGAATATTTAATAAAATGTTCAAAATTCAACACAATGTAATAATCACATTAAAGCTACCTTCAGATATTTGTGCTCATTAAAGGTTATTTTCTTAGATTTATTCAAAGTTATTATTAATAATAAGTTACATCATCACAAGTTATTATTAATAATAAGTTACATCATCACAAGTTATTATTAATAAATAAGTTACATCATCACATCATTATTTTGTTATTTTTACATTTAATACAGAAAACACGGAGAAATAAAACTTCCTTCCTCACCTGAAGTTTGGATGCGTTGGCAAACCCCCCACTCAGTGTGGATGTTCGAGAAGTTCTTCCAAGAACATGAGGCCACATCAGAACTGCAGCTGAATCATTATCATCATCACCGTCGTCGTCGTCGCCATCATCAACATCGTCGTCGTCGTCGTCGTCGTCGTCATCGTCGTCGTTATCATCGTCGTCATCGTCGTCGTCATCATCATCATCATCATCATCATCATCGTCATCATCACCACCATCATCATCACCCATTTCTCCTTGAAATCCTCATCCTCGGCATCATTAAGGTCGTAATGTATTTAACAATTAGTGGAAAAGTTTGACATTCAAGATGAACGCAGCAAAAGAGTTAATGCCTCCTTAAAGGTTCCCTTCTTAATGAGGGCGTGTGGCTGAGTGGGTGGAAGGATGGGTGGATGGAAGGATGGGTGGGTGGATGGATGAGTGGGTGGATGGATGGGTGGGTGGAAGGATGGGTGGGTGGAAGGATGGGTGTCTAGGCAGACAAGAGACTGCTTATAAGTCAGCTAAATTTGAGCGAATGAGAAGTGAATGATCGAACAGGAAACGTGCAAAGGTTAAAAGGTTAAAAGGTTAAAAGGTTAAAAGGTCATTGCAGAGCGTCTCGTTTCTTGTCTTTGACATGAGCATTGCACCAGGCGGATGACGTCAGGAGTTCGTTCGGTCACATGACATGTTGGGGAGGATGGAGGAAGGATGCGTGAGAAATCAACTTCTCATTGTATTGCCAGGGATGGATGGTCGGATGGATGGATGGATGGATGGACGGACGGACGGATGGATGGATGGATGGATGGATGAATGGATGGATGGGTGGATGGGTGGATGGACGGATGGAATGTCGGTATGAATGAAGAGAATTGAATGACAAAAGACAGAATAGCGAAAGGGTGTGCGGATCGATTTCTTCGGGTTGTGAGCGGGAATTTATGAGGAGCATTTGTGGTCGGTGGTGCTTCGTTTTGTTCGTTGAAGGCACACACAAACATCCCTCAGTGTCAGATGACTGTCCTCTGTTACGAATCACTCGCTAATTTATTCACTCATCATCATCGTCGTCGTCGTCGTCATCATCATCATCGTCGTCATCGTCGTCATAGTCGTCATCATCATCATCATCATCATCATTATTATCGTCGTCGTCGTCATCATCATCACCATCATTCTTATTATCATCATCATTATCACGATCATCGAAGCAGTTCCGTGCTCGTTCATCCGTGGCGGAT
>MPNW01001130.1:4096-19096 GCA_011800805.1 Hirudo medicinalis
GATTGGAGAATGAGTGCATTTTCGGATGATGAAAAAAATAAAAAATGAGTTGACTGACTGACTGACTGAGTGAGTGAGTGAGTGAGTGAGTGAGTGAGTGAGTGAGTGAGTGAGTGAGTGAGTGAGTGAGTGAGTGAGTGAGTGAGTGAGTGAGAGGAAAAACGAGATTGTGAGGGGCGCGATGCACTCTTCGCTCGCCGACATTTGAAGGAATAAAATCATTTTGAAATTTATTTTCCATTTCCACGACGAAGAAACTCGAAAAGCAGGTCCTAGGTTGTCTTTCATCTCTCAGACATTTGGCTATCATGAGCGGCTTATAGAGAGGACAGTGCATGCATAATGCGTGTGAGTTGCCATCAACATGCGATATGAGATGCTCTTTGAAGGGCCCATTTGTCGAACTTTCCCCTTATTTGCCCATCTCACCTGCTCCTCCGAAGGCTTAGGATTTCCGATCCAACCGAGCGTACCGTGTCTCCTTTGTTTCGATGCCGATGCCGATGACGAGCTGCTGTTGATGTTGTTGTTGTTGTTGTGATCGTAGTTGACTTTCAACTCCTCAGTTCTGCCGAAACATCCAATCAACCAAAGCATCAGATCAGAGACGCATTTCCGTGTGATGGTTCTCTTGGATTTGTTGAAAATATTTTTAAGAAGTCATTTATTTTGTTCTGTCCATTGGAGCAAAAAATTTCGGACCGACTTAAATGGACTTGTGGATGGCTCTAATCAAAAATGCTGTTGAATCTGCCTGGCCTTATTATTGATGATTAGGCGAGGAAGTTATTCAAAGTGAACTGCCACATCACAGGTTGGATTCCGGCACCCAGAGGAGCGTCCTAATGCTTCTTCACGTCTCGTTCCCGGCTGATTGATTGATCTGACGGACTCCCATCAAAGCAGGCAAAGACAAAAAAAATCTCCATAAATTCATAATTCAAAACACCCAATTCGTGCCGGGTCGAAATATTGCCTCACTCTCTGCGCTCGACTGAAGAAGCTGAAAAAAAGGTGTCCCAAGACAATGGTTGTCCTCGCTCCTTTAGTTCTTCATCGATCCGACATTGTTCCTAGGTTGGAATCATCCATCCGTGACGAATGATCAAGTGATAAAAACCATCAGTTAGCTGATAAATGACCAGAATCCGATCGAATTAAGGAATTTGTGAAAGTCAGAAGAAAAAAAATCCTGGAATATTCCCTGTGACCTTGGGCGGAGTTGTGGTGATTTTGATATTGCGAAATGAAAATAAAATGGCAAAAATAAATTTACTGGTTAAGCGCAAATTAAATTATGGTTGATAATATTAAGTCGACAAATTATGAACATTTAACGACATCGTCAATTGAAATCCCTTTCGAGTCTGTTATCAAGCCGGTGTTGGTGGTGGTGATAGTGGTGATGATGATGATGATGATTTTATTGAAAATAATTTTATAAAATTAATGTCAATTTCATAACGAGGTGATGAGAGCAACATCTCCAACACTCTTTCCATGCCGTCAAACACGTGTTGCTGGAAAAACTTTCGACAGGCAAATAACCCACGTTTTCCAGTTGTAGTTTGGAGGAGGGGAGCGGTAAAAATGCGATCGACTGGTTGTTTATAAATTTACAATGGCTCGCTGTCAACATGATTTACTTTTAAGATGCTCTCCGACTGACGCTCGTTACTTCATTAGGTAAGAAGAGAAAAGTGGAGCGTGTTCCTTTCTTGTCAAAGTGATGTTCAGTGGGATAGTGGTGGCTCTCAACTCTTAATGTTTTATGTATAGCAACCGTCTCTTCGCGATTCTTGAGAGCTCCGTTCGAGCGATAAATCATTATCAGCAACATGTCTTCTTGTTCAGCTTTTACAAATCCCATCCATCCATCCATCCGTCCGTCCATCTATCCATCAACCCATCCATCCATCCCCCTCCATTCATCCATCCATCCATCCGTGTGACATTTGATTAGACCCCATAACTCATACCGCCTTTTTCCCATCCATTTCCCCCCCCATTCAACTCCTGGAAACAGATTCATTTAAGATGCTTGCAGTCAATTTTAAAATGTCAAGTTGTTAAACGCGTCCGGGTTTGATTCATGTGGTGCTATTGTCAGTCTGGCGTCCTACGACTTCCAAAAGGAGGCAAAGGAGAAGAGCTGGAAAGAGCTGGAAAGCTATAAAATATTCCCGCGTCAAACAGAGAAAGTCTGACAAAAGGATTCGCTCATTTATCATCTGAAAAGTCAATTTAACTCCGAGTGAGTTTGTTTCAAATTTAATTCTCGATGTCCAATTCTTTGAGGAAGAAGCGTTTTGTTGGATTGCTACTTAAGTTTGAAGGATGACTTCATATTGCCTCGTAAATTGTTCCTGAAACTTCATTCTGTCAACATATCACCGGGTAATGAATTGTCGCTGCCTCACCTATCCGAGAGCACCTCCCAACACCGCTCCGTCCATCCTGTCTCATCAATAAGTACAACCACCGAAAGTCTCCTTTCGAAAATTAAGATGGATTCCTAGTGAAGGTGTGTAGAACCTCATAATTTGGTTTTCAATTGAGGATTTCTAGATATCGATGTGTGAAGGATCTCGTACATGAAATTGTCATGAAGCTCTTCCAGGTGTTCTAATTCGTAATCTTTGGTGATGATGGAGGTGATGATGACGGTGATTGTTTAATCATGCTGGTGATGATGATGATGATGATGATGATGATGACGACGACGATGACGATGACGATGATGATGACATTTGTTGATGGCAACCGTGGAGACAATGTCAGTTGCCAATCGGTGGCATATTGAGGAATGACGAGGAATTAAACATCTGGAGGTTCATTACCATCGAAATTAGCTGGAAAGACATTTTAAGGAATAGTGAGTGAATGGTGAGTTTGATTCTGTAATCAGGACGACTTTGATTGATAAATGAATTATACGGTGCTTTCCTCATCCATCCATCCATCCTGTCGTGGATCACTGATGCATTTCACGCCAACAAATAATAATAATAATAATAATAATAATAATAATAATATATAAACCCGTTGTTATTAATTCAAATTTATCGAATAAAAAACAACAGTGGATCAATATGCAGAAGTAATGTGGTGTTTTTATTTTGCGCAAGCGAATAACACCGATGGAAGAATAATACCTGCGGAGGAGTTGTTAAAGGAACGTGTTCGGCGGAGGAGCAGGAATCCTAACATCCACCAGAGCATCAACAAGGATACTCTGGCAAATACCATAAAAAGGATTGTCAGCACGAAGAGGTTCTCTGACCTCGAACTTCAAGACATAAAAAATAGCGCCTGTCAAACTACAGAGAGGCACCTGACAGATAATCACACCGAGACTGCGGCAGAGTCAGAACCAGAGACGACGGATCAACCTCCCAAAAAACCAATTGACCCTCAGACAACCTTTCAATACCTCCAAAACCCAATTACCAATATAACTGAATTAGAACCAAAAATAAACAATAAATTACTTGAAAATAAAAACATAGATTTCAGCCAAAACTTAAAAAATTCGAGTGAATAAGGATACGAATAAGGATACGAATAAGGATATGAAAATTATTCATGAAGCCAAAGAAGCCCTTTCAAATATCATCAATGGTAAACATTCAGCTATAACTCAAATTAATGAACTTGTTTACTGTACAGAAAGTATCATAGCAGGAGAGCAGAAGAAAAGAGATGAGAGAATACCAATTGGAAGGAACCTGCCTGGAAGTAAGGCTTACTAAGGAGTAAGATTGAACAATGCGGGAATGATCTATCTTTTAAGTGAGATCAACAAGGGAATGGCGACTAAGAAGGTTCACAATAAAGCTAAACAAATCTTTTGTAACCATGAACATAAATCTATTGAGCAAGTAGAACAGGATCTTCAAATGATTTTACAGGCGTCAGCTCAAAGATTGAGGAGATACAACAAAGGAATGAAGATTTCCACTATACTTTTCTAGAATCATGGGATTCTATAACGATCCATAACGGTGATGCGAAATGGATAAGACAAGAGGAACAGTTATTTAAAGATGTGAGTAGAGAGGAATGGGAAGATTTCACAATTCCTGAAATTTAAAATATTAAAAAAAAAATCAAATAATTGGAAATCATCAAGCTCGGACAATATACAAAATTTCTGGATTAAACATCATTTTTCTCTTCACGGCAAATTAACCTTTAACAGCCTTTAATAAAATGATTGAAAACCCTGAAAATATCCAATCTTGGCTAATTTCTGGTCTCACATTCCTACTCTCAAAGGAAAAGATCAAAACGATCCCAAAAATTACCGCCCAATAACTTGTCTGCCTACTTTATACAAAATATTAACCCCTGCAATATCAAACCGACTTTACTTTCACTTAGATAAAACAACATTATTACCCATAGCACAAAAAGGTCTTCGAAGAAGGTCAAGAGGTTGTAAGAGGTTGTTGATCAACTGCTTATCAACAAGATGGTCATTCCTGGATTTTGGCATCGCTCAACATGTATACGGGCTCATGCCACAATTACCCGATTTGTGGAATATTCCATGAGAGATTGGACAACTGAACTCACGCTATATCATTAGTCGGTTTGCACAAAAACTGATAAAATTAGCATTAAGAGAGGAATCTTCCAAGGTGACTCTCTCTCGTCCCTCCTTTTTGTTTAGCTTTAACACCCCTGTCTAACATGCTCAATAGATTAAACAAGGATATATATATATATAGAATCAAATCAATAATTATAACATTTAATTTACGTGGACCACTTCAAATTATTTAGGCGTGCAGGTTGGCCGAATGGGTTGCGTTCCTGCATACGGCGGTAATGGCAGCAGTCGTAATGTGTCGTGTTCGAAACCCAGCCTGCACTGCCGCAAGCGCCCTTGGGAAGGAGCGCTGTATAAATGGTTGACAAGAAGCGCCTCTGACACTATGCATATGGCGCTATATAAATGAAGTACATTTAGCAGAACTGAAGCTTCTTAACAATGCATGGGCTTCATCCGAAAGGAGTTGTTAGTCGGATATAAGAGACGCAATGAAGGTAGGGTCTTGTTCCGTTGATGTCTGCTTAAAGCTGCTCTATAGTTAATTTGAGTGATTATATTGAGCAGGGCAAAGACAGGTTTTGCAGGCTTGTAAAAAATGAGGCTAGGAAGGCAAAATATTCTCTCCTGAAGAAAGCAAAGGCAATAAAGAATAAATATTTGCTTTTGTCAACAGCTCAAACGCCAGCTTAATTGATGCTAAAGGACAGCATAGAGAAGGAGAAAATGGAAGAACTGTGGGAGAAACCAATGCATGGACACTTTTTTTGAAAAACCTTTTGTAGATAAAGAAGCAAGTTGTGCCTGGTTAGAAAGTGGTTAAGTTAGGGCTTGGTTAGGATTCGAAGGAGAAACTGAAATCTTGATATGGCAGCTCAGAACCAGACACTCAATATTAGATACCATCAACGTAAAAGAAGCAGATTTATGGCAATTGCAGAGTCTTTGGCCACTTAACGGCGGGTTGCAATGGTGTTGGCATCAATTGAATATTTGCACCGACATAACAGAGTGGCCGGCTATGTTCATTGGGTAGTATGTTGTGAGCTTGGTTGTGAAGTTCCCAGCAAATTGCATGAACACACACCGAAGTATGGTAAATACAAACGAGAATACATCTTTTGGGACTACTCAATAATCACGGACAGAAAAATCTTAGCCGACAGACCTGACATTGTCATCCACGACAGGGTTAAGGTTAGGGTTAGAAAATCCAAGTCTTGTATGCTAATGGATGTTTCTGTCCCTGACGATAAAACATCGCGCTTAAAGAAGCTGAAAAATTAGCAATTACAAGGATTTGGAAATCGAAATTAACCGGATGAGGAATGTGAAAACCAAGGTCTACGGGAGTCGTAGGAGCACTCGGAACGTTGAGAAAAGACTTCGCGAAAGGAGTGGATTTGATACCAGGACGTCCTAAGGTTTCGGAGATTCAAAAAATCTCCTTGTTGGGCACTGCCCACATTTTACGGAAAGTGCTTGGATGAATCACTAAGAGCATCAGTAGTGCTCCTGATTCTTCCTTCACCGGCCGGAAAGCCGAGAGGAATAGTGTGAACGTTCCTTAATTATATTAATAATAATAATAATAATGACGTAACTAATTAATATATAATTAATTATTTATATTTAATGGGATGATTGTACGATGAACGCCGACAACAACAACAACGACGACAAGAACAATAGCAACAACAATGAGCGTATAAATCTCTCCTTTTCTGTCGCGAAAAAGAATTACCTGGAATAATTTCAAGTTGTTGAAACGATTGGATTCGGATGCAATTACTCTCCGTCCGTGGACGTGAGACAAAAGTGAATTGAGATAAAAAAAAGTCTACGCTTTTATAAAGGTGTTAATTCTGGCTCGAGCGGCATAACAATCGCCAGGTCGTGCATTTAAAAGAGGCAGTCTTAAATCAAGCTGGCGTTCCAATCTTCGAGTGAGATAACATGAAGGCATAAAACATCGGACGACCGATGTGTCTCTCGTCGGACCCGTGCCCCCTATGTTCCCCCTGTGTGCCCCTACGTGCTCCCCTGCACACCACCTGCGGAGTTCCACTTCGATTCCGAGTCGCCGATGCGAGCAACTGGAGTCAAATCGGCTCTTTTGTTTTGTCATTTTTCCTTCGTCCTTTCGCTTCCTTCTTTGGAGGTCGTTTTCATGTTTCGACTTTTGAAAGGTTTTGCTGTCGATCGGAGGCGACTGAGTGCTCCTCCTTTGTGCCGTCAGATTCACTGTCATCAGGCACCTTCACAATGCTCATGTTTTCGGAACCTTGTCACTTTGAAGACGACAGCGAAGATGAAATGTTGGTGATGATAATGATAACGATGATTAAGGATGTTATTGATGATGATGATGGCGACGACGACGATGACGATGACGATGATGATGATGCTTAATGACGACGGAGGAGAGAAGAGAAAACATGATTAAAAAGAAGAAAATAGAGAAAGATGATGACGACGACGATGATGATGATGATGATGATGAAAAGGAAATTGCGGATTTTTTTGAGGAGCAACTCAATCGAAATATGTCTCTTTTGTCTTCTTGGCGCCACCTAGCAACCATCACGAGGGATGACAACTTCCTTTCTCCGATCCACACTCGATTTAATTCGAAATGCTCGATAGGTCCGTTGCCACGGTTACGACAACGCCGCATGATTCAGATTGGACTGATCCTGCTTTGCTATCTGCAAGAACCGCTGTCACCCATCCATCCATCTATCCATCCATGCATCCATGCATCAGTCCATCCACAATCCATCCATCTATCCATCCATACATAAGTCCATCCACAATCCATCCATCTATCCATCCATGCACTAGTCCATCCGTCTATCCATACATCTGTTCATCCACAGTCCATCCATCATCCATCATCCATCCATCATCCATCCATCCAATCATCCATCCATCCATCCTTCCATCCATACATCATCCATCTATCCATCCATATAGATGTCCATCCACAATCTATGAACAGTCCGTTCCAGTGATTTACACACACATTGATCACAGGGGGATTTAAAAGCTGGGGTGCATCTCTCCAACTGGCCTCAGAGTTGACCACGGACGTCATCTGATGATCGTTTTTCTGTCTGCCATTCCAAGACCAAATTGAACTAAATTGGTTGGTTGGAGGTGTATACCGCCGCCCCATTGGGGATGCAACTACTGAGGTTGGGGGCTGTCCTCGAAATTTCGTGGGGTGAATAAATAAATCCCTACTCCATTCGGTTATTATGCAATCATTCATTTATTTACCCATGCATCTATCCATCTATACAAGCTATCTGTAAGGATGAATGAATGAATGAATGAATGAATGAATGAATGAATGAATGAATGAATGAATGAATGAATGAATGAATGAATGAATGGAGAATGCACCTGACAGAAATTTATTTTTGTCCGTTTACATCATGCAGCTGAACCATGTCCGATATGAATGCAGATCGCTTGAGACGAACGTGAGCGATAAAGGAGTTGATTGCTTCGTAAGCGAGGGACGCCTCATTAGGACAAATTAGTGACGTCGTTGGGCCCCCTTTTGTTCCGAGACTCGTTTTATTTCATGCCGAGGCACTGAACCGAAACCTGGAGTTGAATGGAGGAGGCATCAAGTCATCTCCACTCGTGCGTGACTGGGCTCGAGGTAATGATGCGTGGCGAGGCAAAACAAAACGCATGTGAGCATGCTACGCCTATTGAAAAAGATTTGAAATCTCGATAGTTTTATCGCGGCCTTCGGACACTTCACACCTCAATATTTTTCGCCCAATTCATCCCTCCATGCATCAATTCACTTTCATCCTTCTCTCCATGCATCCATTCACTTTCATCCTTCTCTCCATGCACCCATTCGTGCACCTGTCCGTGCATTCGTTAATTCATGCGTGCATCCATTCAATCATCCACCTCTTGGTCGCCTACGAACCAATGAATAAAGGGATCAACGGTGATATTTAGGTGACATTTTGAACTATTGCAACCCGATATTCTTAGATTATTCTTCGTATAATATTTTGCACTCGTTGGTTGTGCATTAAGATGTGTTGTTTTAACGTTAATTATCAATTTAAGCAATTATTTAACCGATATCGAGAAATACTCAAACATATTTAATACTTCTTAAGCTATAATAAATTATAAATTATAATCTTTAAGAATAATTATGTTTGCTTAAGCGACAACCAGCAATTGTCTGCAATTGTTTGACAATGTTTTTTCGTGACAATTCGTTTACAATTTTGAACCGTCTGCTGCTCTGACATTTATCGGTCAACGATCCCAGCAAATTGAACATGATCATTACCGGTCGTCAATATTTATTATCAATATTTTATGCCAATCAGCACTCATTCATTCGTTCATTCATTAATGTTAATTATCAATATTTTATGCTAAATACCGTTCACTCATTAGTATTAACATATTGTTCACATTTTATGCTAATCAATTCATTCATTCATTTCTCTCATTATTATTTTATGCTAAGTATAATCAAGAAACATTCTTTATTGGTCGGAATTGGGCGACAGTGATTAGAGGTGAGTGTGGTTCAGTGACCCCTCTTTGTTCTCCCTCACGGTCCAATGGTTAAGGTTTCGTCTCTCGCGATGGCAGCACGGGTTCGAATCCCGTTGCGGGAGCACCGTCCTAGTCATCTAGTCATGTAACGGACGTTAACAAACAACGACAACAGTGGCCATTTTTGGTTTTAAATCCCAGAAAAAAGCGGGCAAAGTGTAAAACATGATTTTCTTTTATTTTTAAGTTATTTTTCACAGATTGTTGTTTTGAATAATTATAAATTGAATAATTTTTGGAACGTTGATAGCGATATTTTGAACTTTCTTGCTTCAAGACGTAAGTCTTCTGCCATCTTTGGATTAAATGTGATTTATAAGTAATAATTCCGTGGGTGATAATGTAGTAGTAATGATCTAAATAATTGCCATTATAATTGGGTAATTATTAATAATATTTACAAATTCCGCCCGGATCGGAATAATAATAAGATTGATTTTCAAATATTGAAATAAAATAATTGCATGCCGATGTTATTAATTCAACTAATTGCAACATAATATCTTTTCTCTCTTTTTTTATGGAAAACATAATTGAATTTAAATGAATTTTTAATGTAAATATTCATTTAAGATATAACTTCAATTAAATAAAACGCATTGTTGCAATCTCACACCTGTAATTAAAGGTGAAACTAGACCATGCGCACGATTCATTCATTCATTCATTCTCTCTATCATTCATTATTCATTCACTCGTTCGTTCATGCATGCGCATGCATTGAGACAGAACCATATAAGCACGTACACACACACACACACACACACACACACACGCGTGTCATCAGCAGGGGAGGCTGAGGAAGAATTTCACGGAAATAGCATTCAAATAGGGACACATCTTTCAAAGGGCTCCATTCACACCGACGACACCAGCCATTGATAGGGTTGATCTATTGGACTTCAACCTAAAGGACTATGATTGATCAATTGATTGATAGGCCAATAAGCCATTGTGGGCTCCCAACGTTTCAATTAAGAAAGGGAGAATCAAAACCCGGCCTCAATGGACTCACAGCAGGAGAATTTTATCCTGGTATTCCGGGCTCGTTTATTGATAATCTCAGCTTTCTGGAAGCTTCATCCGGCTTGGCATCCGATGAATAAAAGCCTGGAAAAGATCAACACCGTGAATGGAGTTGCTCTTGAAAAGTCCGCTCGATCGTGGAATTCAAACCTTCTTTCTTTTAACGACACTCCGGGTCGAGTTAATTGAATTTCAATCTAATACCAGCTAGCAGCGTGTGGCACTTCATCAACTAGGTCTGCTATTTCCATGTCATCGTCATCGTCGTCATCGTCACCATCATCATCAATGCTCGTCCACCATCTCGTAGATCACCATGTCCTCCACCACAAATACCATCATCATCGCAATCATCTCAGTCACCATCACCGTTCCTAGTACCGAGGGGTGCCAGCATTTGAACCATTGGCGAAGGTTAATGGTGTTAAGTTCACATTTGATGACAATCAAATGATCCAGGAAGACCACTTGTATTATTTAAGCGCACCTTCAATGCTTCACTGCGGGTCCTTTTTCGCCATTCAGTTCCCCATTATCGTCCAGTTTATTATTTAAAAACGTTTATTTCGTATTTCGATCCTATTGTCTTGATTATTGCGCTTAGGCTGATGAATCGGCTGGGGTGGTCTACAATTTTTCAACGTCATTAATAATTATTATAATAATTCTTCGTATAAATAATACGAATATTCTTTCAAACGTGTAAACAGAATAACTATTTCAAAAATTAACAGTTAATTACTCGGGAACTTCACAAAAAACTATTTCACGCTACTAAATCAATTCAGGACGCACCAAAAAGGTGTTGTGAATTTTTAAATCCTGCCAAAAACAACAAACAAACAAACTCGGATGACTGCGGTTGAAAACGTCCGCTTAAAAGTAAACCTCCATCAAAAGGAAACCATCAACAGGAAAGAAACAAGAGAAGCAGCAAGAAGGAATAACAGATGCTCAATCAATTTCTTTCAACCTCCTTTGCGGTGGACCACGAGGATCGCTAAGCACCAACTCCTGGCCAATCGGATCAGACTGGAGACCACCGATCGGTTGTCAATAGCAACGGGACCTCCTCGCAGTTTGAGGAGGTGTTTATGGAGAGCGAAGCGAGGGGGAAAGCGACATGACGAATAAAACTTTATTAGGAGCTCCAAGAGCATGAAACTTGTTCGGAGGACCTGTTTAATGCGCGTGGCGTGACGCCGACCATGCGCCAAAGTAGGAGAACTGAGCTGCGAAAAATCGACGCAGTAGCGTTTATGAGAGATAAATCCTAATGATGCAGACGTTATCATTGTCTTCCTATCGACCGTAAATTCATTAGGCCTCCCCTTGTCGACTCCTGGTGCTTAAAACCGACGCTGTCCATTGATACTGCTGACCGTGGCTGGAGAAGGGGTCCTCGAACCTCATCCACCCAATTCACACCACCCAATTCACACCATCCAAACGGTTTTCCCCATTTTGTTGATTCTACTCACTTTCAGTCATTTTTATTTATCAACATTCCTTCATTCTTTTGTTTGCTTTTATTGTCTTGTTAGGCTGATTATGAAATCTATCAACAGGTCCCGGGATTACTGTTCCTTATGTGACGCACGAAATCCTTCCTCCTCTCACTTTTCCGCAGCATCTCTCCTCCTCAACGACGTGAAAGTACGACCTGGTTTTTATGTTTATTTATTTTATATTTTTTGATTCGAAACACTCTCCACACTTTCCAGGTTATCATTTCACCGAAAAACATCGCAAACAATGTGTTTTTAAATAAATTATTGGTAAATAAAATAATAAATAAATTAATAAATTTGTAAATAAAATATCTCCAGAAATGAGGAGCCACCTAAATGGACTGTGATGTCATTTTTGGTGTCGATAATAAACTCCCGCTTTAAGCACGCACCATCAGATCCGCATTAGTGACGTCATCAAGATGGCGGAATCGAAGGTGGATGAAGATAAATCTAATCAGAGGTGCCTTAGCAGGGCAGACTGGATGTCGCTGGGAGAGACTGGATCATGCTGGACAAGTCCTTGTGTTTTGTGTCAGTGTTCGTAATGGTTGATGTGATGATGATTGATAGTAGTTATGATGATGATGTTATGCTAATGAGGTAATATTACTGCCCTTATTAAGGATATTATATTTTTATGTCATGTCCTAATTATTAATAAATTATTTAAATAAAAATAATAATAATAATAATAACAACACTAATGTAATTATTAATGACGTGAGTTGATAAAGCGACTGCTGTAATAATCAATCAATATTGATGAACGCGTTAATGTATTGGTCAATTATTATAGTTTGTTTGACCTGAGAGCATCACAAATGATTGGAGAGAAGTTGATGGAAATGTGAGAGGATTTGGACAAACAACGACAAAAATGAAAGCAAAAGTTTGGCTTCAACAGGCTTCAGTGATTGAAGTTTCCGTAGGCAAATCATCAAACATGGCTGAAGGATCGACTGAATGAAACGATGAAAGAAATTAAATGAAAGAAGAGCAGAAGATCTTCAAGAAGATCCTACCAAGATCTTCAGAGTCCCACATCCACGGTGCCCCAACATCTACAGGCAGGACACCCCGTCCACCCCTTTCATCGCACCATCCATCATTCCTCGGCTCCTTTTTATCCTCTCGAGCAACTTTTCATCGTTACGTTGTTGACAATTTGAAATTTCTTAGCGAAACTCGCCGTCCAGAGTCGTGTTTGACGAAGCCGCTCCACGTTGATCAGCCGAGATTCGCTCGTAATGAGGCGAATAAATAGACTTTAATTATAAAGGATAAATATTCCGCCAGATGGCGCTGAATTATGACGGCAAAAATCACGCAGCATTTTGATGAATCGCGTTTGAATGGTAGCTGCAGGTGATTGCAGTCCATAAATAATGACCAGAATATCAACGCATCAATGATTCATGCTCCTCATCCTCCTCCTCTGCTAAATTCAACTGCACAGATGTGCTGAATTTGTACTCACACACACAGAAACAAAAAAAAACAAAAACAAAAACAAATGAACAAAAAGAAATGCCATGTGCCTTCAGAAATGCTCCACTGTTGCTTTCAAAGGATGAAGGCACCAACGCATGAGATGAACGGACTCGGGTTCGAGACAAAAGTTGCTGATCTTTAACTGAACTTTCTTCCTAATCCGAACGGCGATAAATTCATCCCCTGCAGACAATCAAACCAGCCACTGGAAAGGAGAGACTCCATAAATGAGTCACCTGATTGAATGGCAGGTGCCAACAAAAGCCAACTCTTCAGAGGAGATGCGTGCCGAAAACAGGTTTTTCGCGGGAGTACTGACTGGACAAGTGTGTGAATTGCAAATGAACGATCCGATGTTCAGCCGATCAGACTGCTGGAAATCACTTCGCATCTGCTTTTCTCCGACCGTAGCTCTATCCATCTATCAATCCATTAATCATCCATCTATCAATCCATCAATTCACCAATTATTAATCCATCAATCTATCCATCTCTCAATCCATCATTCCATCCATTGATCCATCAATCCATCCATCTATCCATATATTAATCCACTCACTCACTCACTCACTCACTACCTCATCCACTCACTCATCCACTCACTCACTCACTCATCCACTCACTCATCCATTCCCTCACATTCTCATTCAGCCACTCAATCTTTCTCAGGTAACTCCTGTAAGGTGTGCCATTGAGCAATGGGTCTTCTCGGGTTGGCCAGCATATCGCTCCAGTGCCTGAGCTCGGTTCCCGTAGCTGTGCAACCAAGCGTGACCTGGCCTATGGGGTCAGAGGTCCCGATCCTGTCATAGTCCACCACGGTAATGATGATGGAAGTTTTCTGGGGGAAGGCGCGAGGTGTGTTGTTATCACAATTTATCTTTTTTAGAAAAAATTAAAATTTATCATCGAAATTAAAAATTAAAGTTTATTATTAGCTGTTGCTAAGATTATAGAGTTTATTCAATTGATTTTAATTAATTGATTTAACTGTTAATTGATGATGGAAAGACATGTAGGATGATACAAAAAAAGTGTATGATGATACAAAGGTTTGTCGCTTCACAGCTCGTCACTCTGATTGAGTGAGTGAGTGAGTGAGTGAGTGAGTGAGTGAGTGAGTGAGTGAGTGAGTGAGTGTGTGATGATAACAATAATCTTCCGATTTCGAAACCAGTTGATTGATACCATTAATTTGAACTTTGGAGCTTATAAATAAGTATCCCACCGCAGTTGTAGTCGTCGTCGACGCCAATTGTCGGTCCCTAAAGACCTCCAAGATTCGTCATCGCAATCACTATCAACAAATTCCCTTATCATCACCCTAACCACACTACACACTACTATAGCACATTGCTAATACCATTAAATTACCACTATCACTATCACAATCGTCGTGAACAATACAGGTAGTAGTATGGATATCTCGAGATCACCTGCATCTGCTCAAATGGAACCTCGAACGTAAAAGACTCGTTGTAATAAGGATTCAGCGTGCACTTCTTGATCGTCGTCTTCTTCTTCTTCACCCTCTTGCCGTTCAACAGGAGAGACAACTTGACGTACGGATCTGGAAGGGGGATGATGATGATGACGACGATGATGGTGGTGGCGATGATGATTATGGTGATGATGATGATGACGACGACGACGATGATGATGATGCTGATGATGATGACGACGACGACGATGATGATGATGATAATAACGACGACGATGATGATGATGATGATGCTGCTGACGATGATGATGACGACGACGATGATGATGGAATGCGTGCTCAGCCACCTGCTCATGGCTACCTTC